>PQXH01000121.1:0-136210 GCA_004786125.1 Botrytis tulipae
CGTATTACTAATCACTACACGTGCTTAGCTCAGGTAACTTCTATTCCTTTTAACAGGAAAGATATTTTATTTAATATTGTCAGAAGTAAACAGCAAATTACGCATAGTGAATAATATATTGAATATGTATCTATATTCTATATATCCGGGAAGTCCGGAGATAAAGTTTTATAATAATATATATATACTATATATATATTATATATATGATTTCCAATATTTCTTTTATAATAGGAATCTATTATTTAAATTATATAAACTCTATATATATATATATTTGTAAAAAGTCTTATTAATTCCTGTGACAATACCAATGCTTTAGTATTACTTGTAGTATTTATATCTCTAGTAAAGTTTGATAATCTTATAATCTAATATTGTATTATAATACAAAAATACTTTTTTATTTAAATCTTATTCTCTCTATTTATATCAGGTGAAATTCAATCTATTAAGGAATATAGCAATACAAATTCAATCTGTTTTCGTAAAATCCTCTTTATATATATACTAATAGATTGCTTTAAATTCATTATCTTCAGATTATAGGATCACCTTTTTAGTATAATAAATAATTCAAATCCAATCTCATATAAATAGACCTTTAACTTATCTATTATCCTATATAATTTATTCGAAATAATCAATTTAATCAATTTGGTTAATTTGATTAATTTATAATAAATTGATTAATTCAATTAATTCGAATAGTTTTTTTAATAAATTCAATAGATCTAGTGAATATAGTGAATCTAATAAATCTAATGAAATTATTGAAATAAGTGAAATTTATCAATTTGATTAATTTAATTAATTTAATCAATTTGATTAATTTGGTTAATTTAAATCAATTAAATTAATCAAATTAATCAAAACAATTGATTTAATTGAGTATAATACTAATATTTATTAACTCTTTTTAATATATATATATTTAGTATTTCAAATCTAATTCTAGATCTTTTTTATAAATTATAAAGCTAAAGTATATAAGCTATTTTATAAGGATATTGATTATTTATTTAATTCCTGGAATTTATATAATATATAGTCTTTTGATATTAACTATATCTTTTTGAATATAATATCATTGAATATCAATATACTTTATCTTACTATAGAACTTATTCTCTTATATCCAATTAATTCTATTAGCATTATTATAATATAAAATTAGAATAAAGAGCTTTTTCTCAAAGTGTTCTTTTAAATCTTTTATTAACTTTTCTATTTAAATTAATTCTTTTATATTTTTGTTTACTACTATAATCTTAGTTTTTATTATATAGAAAGATATTGATTTTTGTTTTATTGAAGATTACATTATAATATTATTATATCTAATAAAAGCTACTCCTTGAATAGATTTTCTATTAACTACAAATCCCCATATTGAATCTATATAGGCCCAATATTTGTATAAAAGTATATTAAATTGATTTGAATAGATTGTATTAATTGAATATATATTAATAAGATATTAAAACAAGTGTTTTATAAGTACTAAATGACTTTCCCCTAATATGTGCATAATATAAGCAAATTAGCTTATAATATATACTATATTAGATTAAATATAATTAAAGAAATAAATAGTATTACCAATAATTTATAAATAAAAAGTTTTATTATCTTTATATAATAGATTATTTATTCCCACATTTCAAATAATTGTATCTGGAGGTAGAAGCAAATCCTTAATATCTAAAAGATCAATTTCAAATCTATATAGGATTTTCTTTATATAATTCAACTAATGTATTTTGAATAATCAATCTTATCGATTTCACTCTATCTAAATACCTAGGAATATACTAATTTCGCTCAAATCTTTACATTTCCATTTACTTAAGATTGTCTTTTTCATTAAGTCTACATTAATACGATTTTCTGTTATTAGTAGATTATTTATATATAATAAAATATATAATCCCTTTTTTATAAAGAGATTTGGATTTGCTATGAATTCTTCAAATCTAATTTCTTTGAAAAATCTTTGAACAATAGTTTATCAAACTTTTGGTACTTATTTTAATTTATAAAATAACTTTTTTAATTTGAAATATGATTTGCTTTTGAGTTTAATTTCAGGGAAGATTTCTTCGAAAATTTTTGATATTTCCATAAGGATTTCTATATTCATTAACTTATTATTTAAAAAAGTAGTATTAACATCTATATTATCGATTTCTAAATCTTTTATAGTAGTTTTGACTAGCAAAGTATGTAATATTGAATATCTTACTATACTAGCGAAAATCTCTTGGAAGTCTATTCTATATCTTTGAAGATACTCCTTAATTATTAGTTTTGCTTTTCTTCTAATTAATCTGCTGAATTGATTTAATTTATTTTTTAAAATATATCTGCTATTCAATAGCTTTTGGTCTACAAATATAATTTCATTTATAATTTCGAAGATATTATTATTCTTTAAACTCTGTAATTCATATTTGATTATTTTTATTTATATTTAGATATTCCTTTATATAGTATCTTTAAGCTTTATTAATTCTTTAAATATTGAATTGAAGTTACCAGCTAAATAATCTTCAGGATATATAGAGGTAATGTGTAATATAATTATATATTAAATAATCTAATTATTAAAGATCTTTCTCAATTATTTCTTATAATTTTTATTCAAAGTATTTCGAACTAAAGCAGCTATAAGAATAAATCTAACTCTTGGAATTTCTATAACTATTTATATTTTTTATTTTAAAGATAAAAATACTTATATTTCTTATATTAGCTCAATAGCCTATAGTTATTGCTATTATAGCATTTACAAAGAATAGATCCAAGCTTATAGCTTATTTTGGGTCTAAGTATTCTATTGCTTATTAATATATATTTATACATTTTCTTGTATTTATTATACTCTTTTTTTTTTTATAATATTATTATATAAATAAGGTTTTCTTTTATTTACTATCCCAAGCTATTCTGGAATTAACTTTTTTTTAAGATCTTTAAAGAGATATTTGTATTTATTAAAATTAGTATTTATTATTCTATTTATAATTATATTATAAAGACTAAAAAGAAAATAAATATTATTTCTATTTATTTTAATAAAAATATAATTTCCTTTAAATACTTTGAATTCGAATTTCTTTATTATTAAACTAAATTATTATAGATTTCTAATTTATACTTTATAATCAAATATTCTGAGTTTCTTAAAGTTAGATTATTAATCAGATATAGTTTTATATAATATAATCGCTGAGGAAAGCATTTTAGCTTTTTCAAAAAATAGGGATTTGATAGGAGATTTATTCTTCAAATATATAATATACTTAATTATAAATTTCTATATATTAGATTTTATCCCTAATTCATTTAATAACAATCTAAATATTATATTAATATCTTGAATCTTCTTTTTTACAATTCTATTTATAAAATGCTTTCTTGATAATAATAATTCAAAGATTAAATCTTTCTTTAAAATCTTTATTTAAAATTATTATTCAAATTCATTTTTATTATTATCTACTTTAATTATAATAATTTTCAAATTAAACTCTTTTTCAATTTGATTAATTAGATTTATTAATATAAGTATAATAATATTAGCAGATTTATCTTTTGCATATTTAATTTATATCATTTTAATTATATTATTAATAATTACAATAAAATATCTATTATTATTCTCTAAGAGTTCCTGAATTTCTAAAAAATCTATATAAAAACAATATAGTCTTATAAAAGTACAAATAGTGGTATACTTATTGAAATACTTATTTATTCTCTCTGCGAGGTATAACTCATAAGCTTTTCAATTAGCAGTTTTTGTTTTTTTAATATAATAAAGACTATTTAAAGCTTTCTTTAGCTTTTTCATTTAATTATAATTGAGATAATCAAATCAACAATATATAATCTCTACTTTATTATTATTTGAATTAATATTTTCAATTTCAGGATTTGAATAAACTATATAGATATAATAAATAAAAGATTATTTAATAATATAATTCCTATTAATTCTTTTTATAAATATCTCAAGTTATTCATTTTTCCAGTAGAAAACTGAATCCCCTTTAAATATAACTTTTTATTTAATTAATATAAGTATTCCAATTAATATAAAATAAATAAATCCAAAGTTTTTGATATACCATATATCTTTTAGAGTAAGATTCTTAATTATAGCTATTTCAAAAGTAATATTGAAGATATTTATATTATTTGTAATCTTTATATACTAAAAAGTATTCCAATATATAATATTTTGGAGATTTGCAAATAAACTAATAAAATAATAAAAAGCTTCAAAATCAAATATTTATATATAATCATTAAATACTTATATATATATAGTATTAGTAAAGTAAAAAGAAATAATATATTCTGAGTTTATTATTACAAGATATACAATAACTATATATGCAAAGCCTTTATTAATTATTTTATTATCTCTTACCACTTCTCTAGTTTTAATATAAGCAAAGTAGTTTTTTTGCACATATCCCTTTTTTCTATAAAAGTTATAATTAGAACTATTTGTTTTAGTGACTTTACTAGCCTTTGGTGAATACATCTTTCTGCTATTTCCTTAATATCCTTTGCGACCTTTAAATCCTCCTCTTCCTCAAGCTCCCCTTAATCCATATCCCCAAAAGACTCCCCATACAGAATAAGCTGATATAGAGTTTATATCAACTTAAGGAACTCTTTCAATTTACTGTAAAGTATATAATACATCTTGAAGATTTATATCTATAAATATAATGAAATTGTATTATATCTACCAAACTTTTGTATCTAATAATATATTTAAAAGCTAAATATAAATATTTATATTAATAATAGATTACTTTGTTTTAAATATTTTATACTTATATTCAATAAAACAATTAAGAAAAACTTAAATAATCTCTATTTTTGAATTGAATTGTTTATAAATAAATAATCTTCAAAAATTCTAAATATATTAAAGATTTATAATATTATTAAATATTAATAGTTTTGTTTAAATACCTAGAAGATTGTTTATTATAAGTAAAGATATCAATTGAGATCGATATATTGGGGTTAAATAGAAATTGATAATATTAATAGCAATTCCTTTTTTATTCTTTTAATCTGTAATTTCTAAATAAGAGCCTATCAGCATCTCTTCTTCCTCTATGTATATTCTTAATACATTAGCTTCTAGTATCGCAAGTATAATATATTTATAAAAGTTCACCCAATTATTGCCTTTGAAAATAACAAAAGATTTATACTTCAATTTAATTAAAGTCGAATTTATTATTATTGGTTCGAGAAGGATACGGAAGACGTAGCACCCACGTATTTGCAGGTCCTATATGTCTAATTATATTTTATCTAAAGAGCTAGCTAAGTGGGAAGATAGTAGGCCTTATATAGGCACTATTGAAAGAGCTAGTCTCTTTTACATTCGCTTAATCCCTTTGATATAATAGTTATTATATTATATTGAAGTCATTCCTTTGAAGTAAATACCTTTATTTATATACTCAGAACTCTCTTTTATAACTTCAACTATAATAACTGAAAAAGAAATTCATAAAATTATAAAATCCTTTATTTATTAATTAAAGTCCCTAATCTTTTGTTAACAAAACTAATTCCTTTTTTTAATCTCTTTTAATTCATTTTATTACTTTGATATTAATTTTATTTGTATTAATTAGATTAATAAAAACTTGACATAGCTTTTCTTTTATTATTATATCAGCTGAATTAATTAGACTATCAATCTAGATTATTTCGATAATCTTTTTTTGTTTATAGAATTGATATAATACTATAATATCGATTATTAGTTTTTTTTTATTAATCATTTCCAACTTCATAAATAAATTATATAACAATTTAAAATCAATATACAAAATTAATGGAATCTTTTTATTAAGAATAGTATTAACTATAAAAGTGATTATTATACCAATATCGAATCCCTAAACTAATTTATATAATTCAAATACTAAAACATTATATATAACTTTCTTATATTTAATAAATAACCAGTAAATGATATTAATATTATTATATTTATTTATTATAACAATTATATAGCCTATTTGAAATAAGTAATCTTTATTATTCATAAAAGAGATATCAGTAAAGATAATAATCTTGAGTAAATCTAAATCAAATGGTATATAATTAAATTTTCTAATGGAATTTTCTTTTTGCTATTTGATATATTTATTTAATATTACAATATTATTCTTATTGGGTTGTATTATTTGTATAGTTATTAATAAATCAAAAGATACTTCAGATTAATATATAATTATAATATATATATTACAAGCTTATTATACAATATATTAATTATATATAGAAATATGCTTTCAGATTTTGCTATATATTCTATAAATATTCGTTAATTTTATAAAAACAGATTATAGATTATTATATTACTTTTATTAATTAAAATAAATATTATTATTTTTAAATATAAAAATAATATTATTAAACTTTAATGAATGATTATAAGTTAGTTCTTTATAATTTTTAGCTATAAAGCTAATCTATTTGAATTATTTATCTTTAGTCTATATAAATGTATTGTTTTTAATGATGAATGTATTGTTTGTTTGAAGTTCTATGATGCTGAATTCAGTTCCCTTATTATTAATGTGTAAAAGACAAGGGTTATATATAAATTGTTATATTTTAAGCTTCTTATAATAATGAGTATGGTATGTTTGAAATTAATGATTTTCTATCTTTGGAATATCATATAATAATTTAATAATAAGCAGAATTATATTAATTGATAAATTCATTTCTTTTGGAGTATATGTATAAAAAATGTAATATAGATTTAAAGTTGATTAAGTATATATTTGAATAATATCTCAAATATATATATCTATCTTATTTTCTTTTTAAGTATTTGTAGTTAATAAAATTAGAATATGTTGATATAATTATTAAATTATTAATGATTATATTAAAATAAAAGTCTTATTAATATTATTATATATTTAAATAATTAGTTATAACTTATGGAATTTAATATTTATTTCTTTATTCTTGATTTTATTAATAAAATGTAATTTGAAAATTTGTATATTAAAAGAAATATCTAATAATGATATAACTTTAAATATACTTTTGACTATCAAATTGTTAATCTCCTTTTTCCTAGAATTCTTATATAAAATTAAATCTGGGAGATTAGTAATAAAGTAATTAGGGTGTTCATTTTGTATATAAACTTGAATTTAAGATATAATTATTTGTGGGAAAGATAATAGTATAGGTATTCAATTGTTTTTGGATAAATTCAAAAGGGATTTCTTAGTATTTATAGTATATATAATAAATATATTAAAAACAAATATTATAACTTTATTAGATTTTAGCAAAGTTATTTTATTATTATTAATTTATTCTAAAATATAATTATTTTAATTATTTAAATTAAAAGGATTAATATTAATATAATTGGCTTTGTTGTATATATAATATAATTTTATTAATATAAAACAAAATCTTATAGATTCATAAGATAAATCAAATGTGTATATCTCTTTATTTATATTAAAAAATGAGAATAATTCTTTTTATTTTTTAATAGCTATTTCATTACTTTCTCTTTATACTAAAATAATATTATTCGGTAGTAATTCATGGAGTATAGTTGTAAAGAAGCTATTATATATATTTAAAGCTTTTTATATTTATATTAAACTATATAGCTTATATATCTCTATTATAACTTTAGAAATTGCGGTAGTTTGTTACTAAATAATAGATATTAAAGAGCTAGTATTAATTATATAGAGAAATATACTAAAAACAAATAAAATGGGTATTAATTCATTAAATCTAATTATATTATTAATAGTTTTTATAGTTATCTAAAGTATAGCTGCTTTGCTTATATTTAATTTATAAACTTTATTATAAATAATCTTATAAGATTTGTACAATAATATATGAAATCTCTTAATAATATTAATTGAATAATATACTTTTATTAGAATTATTTTTATTTGAATAATTATTAATATAGTATATTATTAAAATTCTTTTCCAATAAAGTTGATATTAATATTGTAAATGATATACTCTAATAAACCAATGTATGTATCGATTTAATATTTATAAAGCTTATTTTATATATACTTTGTAAATATATTACTTAATTATTAAGTAGTTTGAAAATATATAGCTTTATTAATAATATATAGAATAAAGTTATTATTAATATAAAATATATTAATAAATATTATATAATTAAACTCAAAATTCTTATTAAATAAAGAAAACTTAAATCTATTGAGTGATTTATTATAAATTTAATAATAATAATAAAATTTTATAAATTATTTAATTACTTCAAAATCTTTATTATATTCTAAATATTTAAATACTTTATAGAACTTATAAACAAATAAATAATCAAATTATTAATATATATATTATAGTTTAATTTCTATAAAATAATATTTATTATTATTTATAAAGTAATTAATCAACTCTTAAATATTAATATTTCAAAATAGAAATATATAATCAAATTATTAATAAATAGAATAAATATTTTTAGGTATAATAATAATATTATCAAAATTATTATATTTGAATTTGAGTTTATTTATATCTATCAGACAGAGTAAAAATGGGATATTAGCTTTTATTACATTCCATTCTACAATATTGAATAAAAGTTTTATTTAGAAAAAACCAATGGAAGTAGTTACTCTAATCCTATATTAAATTATTACTTAATCAATAATTATATAATTATACTTAATATCCTTAATCTTTTTTTATATTAAATATTGATTATATCCAATAGTAAATCTCTAAACTATATTTATATTAATTATAATTCCAAAGAACTTATTTTTATAATATCTTTTATTACTCACAATAAATATCTCAACTATTAATATATAAGTACTTACAATATTATTAAAATTAGTTACTATTAAAGATCTATTATAAGTACCTATTAATATAAAGAATATTCTAAAAACCTCTTTAGAATTATTTATATTAATAAAATACTAATTAATAAAATAATTATTATTATTACTATTATTATCTTGATTATCTTTTTATTTAATATCAATAAGGAATTAATTATATTGTTTTATAAAGCTTTTATTATCAAGATTATTATACTTATTATAATAATTCGTTTTTAAATAGTTCTTTTCCTTCTATATATATTTGTAATATCTATAGCTCTTTTTTTTGCAACTAGGGAAATAACAATTATCCTTATCTTTATCAAACGATATAGAAAAGAATTATCTATCAGTATATTTATTATAAGGTTTTTAAAAAAAGATATTTAAAAATCTTAAAGATTCATTATTATAGAAATATCAATCTATAAAAAACATTTTAGTTAATATACCTTACTTTAGAAATACCTTTTAATAAAAATCAATAATCTATTTAATCTAATTAATTAAATCTAAAATATTTGAATAAGGGTTATATATTATAGAGTAATATTTTAGAATACTATTGTATATAAATAGAATCTTGATATAATATAATTAAGGATTGTGTATAATTATGGGAATAATATATTAAAGAAAGTGTAAATCTGTAATTATCATATTGAACATTTTTTAAAGATTTATATTAGGGTTTTTTTTAATATAAATTTCAAATGTAATATTATTTCATTTAAAAAGTATATTTTATTAATATTCAAATTCTTCGAAGTTTTTGATTATCATTTAGTACAAACTTTAATATAAATCAAGAAGATTATTTAGAAATATCTGATAATACTCTTTAATCTCTTTTGAAAGTATAATTAGAAAAACTGCTATAATTATCTCAATTAATATAAATATCTTGTGATAATATTTCTTGAATATAGAGATTTTCAAATCAAAAGAATTATTAATATTTTTATATTTATTATTATTTTTATAAATCTTCGAAAAATCGATAAGATAGTAGTTTTAATTGTATTAATTAATATCTTAATTATCTTTGTAATTGGGATAATCAGAATTATTGTTGTTTTTACTACTTCTACTATTATTATCATTATTTCCATCTTTGCTATTACTCTAGCTATTTTTATTATTGGAATTATCCGAATTATTATTATTATTAAGTGATCCTGTGGAATTGTATAGGATTTGTATATACCTAGATCTATAAGAAAGGAATAGTTTTCTATATATATTAGGAGAAATAATTGGATTACTTATAACTTTGTTAGATTTCGGTAAAGTTAGGTAATTAGTTGGATTACTTTCCAAAGACTTATCAAAAGAATTGATAAAAGAATCATTTTGAGATCTCATACCAAATCCAATAGGAAGATTGGTTTATTTAATAGATATAAATAATTCTATTTTATTAGTCTAATATTCTATAAGTTATTCTATAGTTTAATTATAATATTTCTTATATAAAAATACTTTTATAAAAATATCCTTAATATTTGCATTAAAATCAATATATATTTTATAATATTATAAAACCTTGTAAAAGTCCTATAATATTAATATATTAACATTTCTAAAAGAAAATCGCTGAATAAATCCGAAGTTGGATATTAATACTTTTTAAAAAAATGTATTAATAATATTTATATTTAAATATATAATTTCTCTAAACTAAAAGTAATTATCAATATAATCTTTTATTATAATTCTAAATATAAATTCTTTGAAGAATTATTTAGTTATAAAAAGATTTTTTGGGAAGAAATAATTCTAAGATTCTTTTTTGAATTTTATATTTTTTAAATTCTCTTTTTTTTGAACTATATTTTTATTGAGAGATATAAAAGGAGAGATATTAATTATATTGTTGAAATTGTATTTAATATTATTTAATTAATTAGTATTAATAGTTTTATTATAAACTTTTATAATATCAGGAATAGATTAATTGAATTACTTGCCAGTTTGCTTAGAGCTAGTGTTATATATAGTTGTTTGGGATAATATAATGTTGTTGATAGAAATAAAAAAATAAAGATAAAAGAGTATTTCAAATAATTAGTTAAATAATTTGTGATATTACTAATTAATATTAATTTGAAAAGAATATGGAAAATGTAGTACCCATATATTTGCAGGTTCTGTATGTTTAATTGTATTTTATTTGAAGAGCTAGCTAAGTGGGAAGATAGTAGGCTTTATATAGGTATTATTGAAAGAGCTAGTCTCTTTTATATTCGCTTAATCCCTTTGATATAGTAGCTATTGTATTGTATTGAAGTCATTCCTTTGAAGTGAATACCCTTGTTCACACAATTATATTTAAATAATATGAATTTTCGTTATAAAGAAAATAAAAAAGAAGCTTTTTATAATATAATGCTTATAATCTATTAGAAGTAGATAGCAAGTTATGTATAGTAAGTGATATGTTGAATATGCATCTATATTCTATATATCCAGGAAGTCCAGAGACGGAGTTTTATAGTGATGTGCACATGCCATATACGTGCTACACATGTGATTTCCAATAAATATAAATACTTTAATTATTTTAGTTTTAATAAAATTAGAAATCTATATAAAGTCATTATACTCTAAAGATCTATTAAGATCCCTTTAATTCTTAATATTTATGAAATATATACTCTTACAAAGATAACTAATAGAATTCTAAGCTAATTAAGTATATAAAAATCCAAAAGATTAGAATTAATTCATTTCAATATTATTAATCCTTTCCTAAAGTTAATTCAAGGATATAAATATTTTCTTCTTATTATTAATAATACTATAAAAGTAAGTTGAGTTATTCTATTAAAACAGAAAAGCAATATAATACTATTATTAAAAGATTGAAAACAAGAAATTAAGTTTATTACAAATGTAGCTGTAATTACCACTAAAATCAATAATATATTAAAGCTTCTTTAAGCTATTTGGAAATGAAAGACTAGTATATGATCAGAGATTATAATAGTTATATCATCTCATCAAAATAATCCAGCCGAATATAATATACATACCACAAAAACCGATATAAAAGCAATATTGAAAGAAGCCCATTTACCATTAGAATTTTGAAACAAAGCTATTGAATATAATATATATATTTAAAACTGCACTAACATTAGCCCAGATATAAATAGAATTAATCAAAGCTTACTCAAAGTATTTACAAACACATTACCAGATATTAATATATACAAGGTTTAAAGGAGTTGATATTATATTTATATCAATTCCAAAACTATTCCAAAAGAACAAAGATATAATAAACTTCGCGATACAACAAGAATTGGAATATTTCTAAGATACTCAAAAGATATTATTAAATATATAAAGGTTTATTCACTAGAGCTAGATTATACTTACCACTTTTATTATATTACAATCAACAAAAGCTACAAAAAAGGAAATCTGAATCTCAAATTTAGAAACTATATAATTAGATTATAAGATACTAAGAATATAGAATTTAATCACAGATTTTGCAGTAGACCTAAAAATATCTTTAAATCATCATTTATTTCAATTAATTCATTAATATTACTAAATGAAATAATCATAGATTCAATAAAGGTATATTTACTAATATTAAAATGAATAAAGATTGAAATATTATGCTTTAATAAAAATAAATATAGAAATATCTGATAAATAGCTAATAATTTAATAAGATTGATAAGAGAAAACAATAAAGAAAGTAATATTACTTTATTTAATATAACTTCATTATTTAATTATATATTACTAAAGTTAAAGGTACCTAAGGATATAACTTTACCACTTAATCATATATCATTGAATTTAAATATATTATTTGAAAATATATTACCTAATATTATATTATTTAATGAAATTTTATTATTTATTGTATTTATATTTATATCTACTTCCACATCATCTTTAAGATATAATCTTAGAAAAAGAAAGAAAAGTAATAACAATAATATAGAAGAATAAAGAGACTCTAAAATCATTTAGGCCTTATTTACTTTTTTAAATAAACTAGGATTAGAATTAATTGAGTACATTATAATTGTCATTTTAAATATTCATTAATTCGAATAGGAGACAAATAATAAAATTACTTTAAAAATCTTAATTATTTTAGTAAATATATTAGTAGAAATTGAGACTGTTTTATTAATAACGAAAATACTCAGGATTAAAATATTGAATATATATAAAAAAATAATAACAAATAAAAAATATATGAAAAACTAACAAACTGTAATTCAAAAAGAAGTAGATTTATTAATCAAAAATAGTATTTAAAAAAAGTTCATTTTATTACAAGAAAATAATCTAATTTCAACAAAATAGATATTTATTATTAAAATAAAAAATAATAAAATAAAATAATTCAAAATTAGATTAATAACTAAAAAGTTTAATTAAGTTTTAGATAAAGATTATAATAAAATCTTTACCCCTACTATTCAATTTAATACTCTTTGCTTTTTTTTTATAATTATTATAAAAGAGAACCTTGAGTGTTCCTATTTCAATATTAAAAATATATTTATTAAATTATATTTAAAAAAAGAAATCTATTTAGTATTTTTTTAAGATGTTTATATTCATTATGGTCACATTCTATATACACTTTGGAGTCTTTATAGGCTAAAATAAGCTAATAGAAATTAAAGCCTTTTTCTAAAAGGAGAGTTAACCAAGATGAGTTTTGTATAAAACCTTGTGAACTTATATTTATATATCAATTATCTATACTAATTAATTCTCTTAATATATATAAATAATATTATTATTATTATTATATAAAAATGAGATATTAAATAATTTTATTATAATCTTTCTACTTAATTCAATATTAAAGATTTAGGGGAGATTAATAAGATTTTAGAAATATATATTATTTATAATAAATTAAAGAGAATATTAATTATAAATTAAAAAGAGTATCTAAATATAATACTTATCCAATTCAAAATCTCCCATAATCAACATACTTTAAAAAAAATATTAATCTCGAATTACAACCAATTATAACTAATGTTCCCAGATAATAAGCTTACTAATATAAACGAATACTAATAAGCAATTAATAATATAATTTACTCTATAATTTATATTAGATTAAACATTATATTCAATCTCGGGAGATTAGTATAAGCTATATCTAATCCTATTAAATACTATAATATTATATTTAAAAACCTTATAAAATATTTAAAGTTAATTATTAAATAAAAACTATATTTTAGATTTAGAGGAGTTTAATTAGATATTTGTAAAGAATATAACCTTCTATAACATACTATTAAAATATACATTAACATAGATTAGATAAGTAATAAAACTAATCGAAAAAGTATTTCTAATAAAGTAATAATGTTTTATAGTGAATTAATCTTATAAGTAAATAAAAAGCAGATATCTATAGCTATATTTAGTATAAAAGCTGAGTATATTTCTATAGTGATATTTATTAAACAAAAATAATGGATAGCCCAACTTTTAAAGGATTTAGAGCGATTATAGTATATTAGAAGTAATAATGGAATTCAAATGCTTGGAGATAATCAAGGAGTATTAATATTAATTAAAAACTTATATTTATATAAATAATCAAAGTATATTAATATATATTATCACTTTATTTATAATCTTATAAAAAAACATTTAATTAATACTAACTATATCAATACAAGTAATATAACTATAAATGAATTAATAAAACTATATATAAAGATAATATTTAAGAGATTTAAGAATATACTAAGGCTTTAAAGAAAGTAAGCTCTTTAAAAGAGTATTAGAAATTGTAGTTTATACTCCAAAATCAACTAAATCGACTAAATCGATTAAATTGATCAAATTGATCAAATTAATCAAATTAACCAAATTAATTGATTAAATTGACCAAATTAACTAAATCAATCAAAATCACTGAATTCATTTATTTTATTTATTTCATCAAATTTATTAAATTCATTTTATATCGAATTTATCAAAAATTAATAATTTCAAGAAAATCATATGAAATAATAGATAAACTTAAGGTCTATTTATATACAATTAGATTTTAATAATTTCCTATATTAAAATAATAACTTTATGATTAAGAAATAACAAATTTCAAAGTAATCAGTTATTAAGTATATAAAAGAAATTTTAAAAAAGCTAACTATTAAAGTTGAAAAAATAAGCTTTCTGAGAAAGTATTAGAAGTTATAGTATATGCTCTAAGCTATTGTATATATATCACTTCCATTTTATAATTAGATTTTATCTTAATACAATTAATTTATATAGTTAATAATACATGCATTTCATTGGCCTGCTCCTTTATTGTGAACAAAGATCCATATACTTCGGGCAGCAAATAAAACATTAAACAAGTATTAACACACAAAAAAAACTCAATTACATTAAGAGAAAGTATTTATTAAACAAAAGGCTTTTAATATATTATTTCAACAAAAGATTAATATTCAGATTCAATACAACGAGCATCAAAAAGGAAGGAATTCTAATAGGGAAGCATTTTTTAGTTAATGTTGTAGTAAGTGTGAAAAAACTAAACATAATATAAAAATTTATCAAAATGATATAATAAATCCTAGATTATTAAAATCTTAATAATTTCAATCAATTGATTTAATAATTATTGAATAATATAGATTTGAAGGTATAAATTAAGGGAAAAGTGGCTCACTCAATAATATGGTCCACTCGATGATAAACCACGTTAGGGTATATGTTTATTCATTTTGATAGAGTTATTAGTTTCCTACTATTACTTTCCTGCTTTCACTTTTCGTTTTAATTCTAGTTCTAGTTTTGATTTTGATTTTGATTTTGATTTTGATTTTGATTTTGATTTTGATTTTGATTTTAACATTGTCACGGGTTCAATACGTAGTTATGTGGATGCCTTAGGCATCTACCCTCCATATAGTCGGCGCCTCTGCGCCTCTCTTCTTCACTCCTTATAGAATATCATATATCTTACCTAGCACCTAACCCGCGACCGTGATAAACATCTATTTATATCTAGGACTAATATATCTATATATAGGCATCTAGATATTAATATTTACTATATATTCCTTTATCTTTTTTTTAAGACTCTTTTCTCGATTTTTAAGTTAATATAACTTAATATAATATCGTGATTTATAGTAACTTATTCTTAATAATACTATATAAATTTAAGTCTACTATAATTTCGAGTGTAATGATTATTTTGATTATAATAATTATTATTTTTGCAATTATTAACTTCTCAATTCTATATCCATATATAAAAATATCTTTCTTATTTGTCTCGTATTCTTTACTCTTTTTATTTATATACCTCGGTATATAGATGTTAGAACCGAGTGGGTGGTGGTAGTGCGTTGTTTTGATTGTCTGCTTTCAAGGTTTGTAATTTTTCTGTTTTGTTTTGTACCATACTTCTTTTTCGCTGTATCTACCAAAATTCCGCGTGATTTTTGTGTACTTTTTGCGGGAGTGAGAATGCTTTGTGAGTATTGGATTGTAGTTAGTTAGTTTAGGTAAATAGGTAGTTAGTTGGTTGGTTGACTGACTGGTTGGTTATCTATCCATATTTTCATAAGAGTGAGATAAAGAGAGGTGTATGAAAGGTAGGGGGGTATTAATGAGTTTGTATATACATTATCCTGCTTCGGTTCCCTGTCATCGCTACTTTGTGGCGTATTATTGGGGGAGGAGGGGGGGGATGTTTGATTGAGAGGGTTTGGACGTTAAATGTTAGATGAAATAATGATGATGATGATTATTCTTGGTGTGTGTTATTCGTTTTCATATTTTATAGTATAAGTAGGTATTTAGTCGGAAAAACTACTTGTCTAGTATCTATTCTGCGAGAGATTTAGAATCTATAGTATAAACTGTAAGTGATTAATAGATAATAAGGTTCAAGGTTATACGTTTAGATCTTCATACGCTTAAAACATTAAGGCTTAGAGTTCTTAATAAGGCTTGATTGTTAAGGTATTTTCATGAATTTAGTATTTTGAGGAGTATAGATGTTTGGAAGTTGAAGATACTTTCAGGGTCAATACTTGAAATTTTAATGGTCATTAAGAATTTGGGATTATATGATAGATATATAATATCGTATCATTAACTTCAGGAGAAGCTACATTGAGAGGTTAGGTTTGTTTTATTAATGAGTTTACATCTAAGGAGCGTATAAGTTAAGTATTTCACTCTCGTCTCGAGCCACATCTCTGTCATTTCATCACTTCTTGACTTCAATATTTCCGTATACTTCTAATTCAACTCCTAATCTCAGTCTCATATTCAAATATCCTGAAAGTCTCTTTCTAGCACCGTTCGTTCCTGGATGACCGCTTAGGACCGGATGCTTTCTTAGGATCAGGCGTCTTAGGATCGTGTACAGCTCTATGACTCGGTACCGTTGTAGAACCGGTTGCTCTTTGAGATTCAAGTTTTCTTCTAGGACCGGACTCCGTTTGACGATCGGATACCCTTTTAGGACCGGGTACCTCTTTAGGTATATTTTTCTTGGGTCTCTCTTCTCTCCTCGCCTGTCCCCTATCCTCTTCCCGTCTGATAACCGTTGTGCTCCCAACTTCGATTGATCTTGACTTAATTTTGTCCTTTCTTTTCTTTTCATCTGTCTTTATCTTAGCTTGACGGGCAATTTCTGCTTGCTGTTTTCTTCTCGCTCGCAACATTCGTTTTTCTTCTCGTTCCTCTTGATTTTCTTCGGATTCGGAATCTGATTCTGAATCGGATGGCCAAATGTGATTATACAAGGCACCATGAAGAACTGAAGGTGTATCATGCTTCAAAGCTACGATGTGAGAAGGCGGAATCATTGTGGATGTGAGATATTGTTCAGTTGGATTGTTGATAAAACCTTATTGTTACGTTTTTCTGATTATGATGATGAAAAAGAATGTGTTGTGAATGTAACTTCATGATTTATATATACACTGTTGGATTGTTTATCCATCTTCTTACTTTGTGATTGCTTCGCAATTTTTACCGTGAAGTTTGTAGACGCCTTGTAGGCAACAATTTACAGGGGCAAAACTTTTCGTTTGCAGAAATCCTGAGCGTCTAGATCACTAGGCAACTGGGTCGCGGAAATATTAGCGCCCGCATATCTGTTCGCTTAATCTATCTGGTTCATCGAGCACCACCAAGAGATGTCCTATTAATAAAATCAAGATATCAAATATGCAAAGGATAACCGAGCGGTCTAGGCTGCTTCCCCTGAGAAAGCGATCGTGAAATACTTCTACTTGCAGAATATATAACCAGAGAAATTCTCACGGCCAATTGTTAAAGCAGTCCGTGACCTCCGAGTAGACCAAAACGAAGACCTTTCTGCCTTTGATTATTCTAATCTTGGGTTGCAGGGGTATCATTGAGATAAAACAAAAGCTATGTTTTGAGAAAAGAAAGGCACGGGTTTAAAAAGAAAGAGAGGGAATGAAACTGAATAAGCAAAAACCGAAGCATGGGGAGGGGAAAGAGGATTAGAGCGGAGAGAGGTGAAAGAAGGTTCTAACATTATTGTTCGCTCAAGCTTTTTTCTTCATGAAATTTAGGGCGACTTCTATTTCTTCAAATTCTGCGATAACTTAAATAGGTAGGTATCCTGACCCGTAGAGCTGCATTGGAGATCTTGGATAGAAAATTATGTATACTTTCCCTGAATTCTTATTAATGAGATCGTGGTTTTATATCTTGATATAAGATTCGTTTAATTAAAATTTATGACAAGAGAAGCAAGTGTGTTCTGTAATCCAATATTTATTATCTTTGTCTTTGAAAATTTACATCTGCCAATGTGTCCGGTTCTCTCATTGCAGCATCTAAGTTTGAATCCACTACTTACATGAAGTTGGATATCACAATTGATTTATCGACATCCCACATTAACTCTGAGCAATGATCGATGAACCAGATGTGTGCCCTCTGAGTCACAGTATTTACTGATGTATACTTCATTTTGTTTTGAATGTATTTACCCCAAGGATCCATAACTGCGAAACTTTCTAATATCAAAGAATAAACTAGACGGGCAGACTCTTTGACTTAATTTTAACAGTAGTCAATGACCCGACTCAAAAGCAGTTATCAAAGAAGTGCTCTTGGCCAATACGATACACTTCCACGCGAAGAAATCTAGCCAAAACGAGCAACGAGAAATTCAAAAATGAAATTTTATCGACCATTCTTACAACACGAAAAGTAAAACGGCCTGAATAAAACTTCATTCAAGATTCTATATAGGAGCTTGTCTTACTACCCTATGCTAATCATTATCGTAAGAAAGAAAAAAATCCATTTAAACTTTAAAAAGCCAACTCAATGCAAAACGAACTCCACAAAGATAAAAGAGGAAATCGCAAATCAAAAACACCAAACGCTATGCAAGCAAATCCCTCTGCTCTACTCCGGGTCCTGCCCTCCCTCAAAGATCTCAAATACCTGTAGATTATCCCGCTTATGCCTGGAATGATCTTCTCTTGATAGAAGGATACTTGTAAACAGGAGTATACGTCGCCTCCTCAGAAGTTGTCGAAGAATATCCAGAGGGAGCTGGAACAACGCCGATCCAAGGTCCAGTCTTAGTAATGTAGGTACCAGTCGGAGCTGGAACAACCCATACCCTACCACAAGCACATGCTCTCCAGCTTGACGTTATTGTTCGTTGTCGCGAAAAGTCATCAGCAGAATTAGATTGGCTGTCTCTGAAGTAGACGTAGGTATTCAAAGCAAACGCTGGAAATTCAAAACTACCACGTGACTCTCCTGCTCCATTCCCAATGTGGGTATAATCCGACAAAAACCCGATGTCTCAGATCAAAAGCTTAAATCATCAAGGTTTCTAAAATAAGCTTTGGCAGACGTACGCCTTGACCCACACATGTTTACGACGGGGAGCCAGATCTTTCCAAACAGTCTTTTTCTTTGGTCTTTCAAGCTTCGCCCAAAGTATGAAGATCAGATGATTGTTTACATCAGACAACTGATATCTGTAGATATTCTCGCTTACTTACCACTCCGTTCATCTTGAACAGGAGCAACTGAAATTGTGGTCACCGGGGAGTAGCAGCTGCCAATGAATTACTCGAGTACGCAATGATAGATTGCAAAGCAGACCCTGCTTCCCTAGCATTAAAAATGATCAATCTCTCTTGTCTCAAGCCTCACTTGGAAACCCCTCGTGAATTTGGGAGGATCTAGCCTTATTGGTATGGATCCTGATTCATCATCGATTGATCACATTACACACAAATACTCCTTGCGTCAGCGTGAAGCCGCGTAACTAGGGGTTCTAAAAGTAACCATCAAGAATAATGTGGGTTCATATAAAGTCAAAGTATGGGGTAGCTATCTTTCTACCAACTTTTCTTCCGTTTGTATTCGTCTCTTTTGGCTGTATCGCAGCGTTTCCTTCTTTTCGAGATTTCAATTTGGCTTTATGGGTAAGGAGTATAGGTAGAGGAATTGGCATTCTGATAAGTGTTGAACATGTCTACGGGTTTGGCATCATGGAGTTTCGGGAGTAGAATGAGATCAATGGTAATATTTGGTGTATTCTTGAGTCTTGTCCTTGTTTATGGGTATGTTCCAAGCTTCTTCCTATTCAATCCTCAAGCAGTGTCAATAAAATTCTTGATTTACGTCTAACCCTGTCTTTCAGATTCGCATATCGTTTGAACCACGACGAAATCCAACCAAAACTTAAACCCCTCGACGCCGGGCCTATTACAGTTGTTCAAATAGAAACGATAGAACATACGGTGACACATACCAGCACCTCAATTTCTGTATCCACAAAAACCGAATACGCTTCACCAACCTCTACTCTCGATCCCACAAAACTAGCATTTATGGTGGAGACTCGCCCACTACCACATCTACCTCTTCAGCTCACACATATGACAAGCGTCATTCCGCAAGAGTGGACCTTTAAATTTATGGGTAGCAACGCTTCCATCAATTATCTACTTGGTTTTCACCACTTGCGAGATCTAGTAGCCTCCAATAAACTCACACTCGTTCCTCTCCCGTCCCACTGGGATGTGTCAAGTCGTGAATCCATATCTCAGATGTTCACCGACCCCGAACTTTACAAATCCCTCTCCCCAGCCGAACACCTTCTTGTCTTCCAGCCCGACTCTATATTTTGCACCAAAGCACCAACTACTCTGAACGATTTTATCAAATACGATTACATCGGAGCGCCCTGGTCTACGTACTCTACTCATGGTGGTAACGGTGGTCTTTCTCTCCGTCGCGTATCATCTATACTGCGATTATTGGAAACAGAAAGACGCAAGCCCGAAGATGGAGCACTTGAAGATCTATGGCTCAGTACCGGACTGAACAAGCTGGAAGGAAGTAAAATGGCAAATGCAGCAGTGAGCAAAACTTTTAGTGTCGAAAGTGTTTGGGACGAAGCGCCACTAGGTTATCATATCGGATGGTTGGGGGTACACCATGAACAGGTTAGTCGTCTCATCATTTCTTTTCTCGATCCTCATCCCGATGGAAAATGTGTATTGCTTCCTCTGTATAAATTTCACGGTAAAGCACACACTTGTACTGCCTGTCGTATTCTTCCCTTTCCTATCTTTCCACTTTTTTTCCCTCTCAAAACTCAAAACAACCCATTAAACTAACACCAACTCCCACCCAACAGATCTGGGATAAGCCCGAATACGTCTCCCATATAATGAACTACTGTCCCGAGGTGAAAATCATCTTGGGCATGAAACTAGATAATGACAAGCCTCAAGGCGTTTCCTAATCTTGCACTTTTCTCTTCTCACCAATCTATGTTCACGCTGTTGTGTATTTTGTATGATAAATTTTATCCTCCTATCTATGAAAAACTGTACGATTCAGATAGCAAAATAGGAATAAGCAAAAAGAAAAAAAAAAAACGATTCAAATCCCCAAACCTCAATCTCAAGTTCCTCGTCTTTTCAAAATGCCCTGTTCGTTCCCATTTCCACCACTCATATGTTGTGACTGATGATGCGAATGACTCGCATGCTGACTTGGCTGCGCAAGCCCGATATTATTATTATTCAACCGATTCGGCACCACTCCTTGCAGATTCTGCACTTGTATTGCATGACCCGGTTGCGGGAGATTGAGATAGCCTGCTGCGTTTGCATTTGCGTTTGCACATTGATTTCCACCTCCTCCGCGACCACCTCCGCCTCCTGCGTTCGCGGCTACTAAGGCGCCTCCTGCCCGAGTTAATTGAGCTTGTGCTTGACCTTGACTCTGACTTTGAGCCTGAGCCTGAGCCTGAGCCTGAGCCTGAGCCTGAGCCTGAGCCGACAAATTTCCAGCTCCCGACCCACCATGCAGCGCCCCCACACAGAGATATTCAAAAAGCACTTCTCTCTTCTCCATCTTTTGCTCTGTGTGAACGGACTCGCAGATTCTGCAATCGCAGGGGAGATTTCTGGTTCCATGGTTTGAAGTGCTTTGGAGATGAGCCACGAAAGTGGCGAGGGTTCCGGTGCCGGTAGAGCTGTGACGCGTTCCTACTGGGAGATCGTAGGCAGTGAGGAGGGCGTCTAGGGTTTTTACTAGGGGAGGAGGGGTGTTAGTTTGTTTCTTAGCGTGGGAATGGGGTTGTGATGATGGGGGGTTGGTGTTTGTATGTGAAATGGGATGGAAAAGTTTCAGGTATTGTGAGGGATAGTGAGGTATCGTGGATAAGAAAATAAGGGAACAAACTATCCATAGCTAGAAAGTCTCTAACTTTTAAAGCATGTTGGAAGATTTTCGGAAATCTTCCTTTAGCGTCTAGCTTAGGATGAACCTCAGCGTTGAGCATTGATGATCTGATGATACCATTCGCAACCTGGGCGCACATGTTTACTCTGAGGATAATAAATTAGCTTCTCAAGGACTCAAAGTAAGATAAGAAGAAGAAGAAGAAAAGAAGAAAACCAAAGCAGGGGGACTAACCGTCTAATCTCTTCAAACAAGGCAGTTTTGCCTTTCTGTGTTGGTGGATCACTCGAATCCGAACTTGAGTCCGAACTCATAATTGCTTGCCTAGTTCCTCCATTTCCCTTTCTACCACTGCCAATTGCATTCCCATTCGCTGCTCCATTCCCGTTGTTATTGCTTCCACCTCTTCTTCCTCTCCCCTGACCCCTACTTTGTGACCGACTCCGCGAGCGATTTCTACTAGTTCCAGCATTCGCTTGAACGCTCAAATTGGGATTAGGGTTTCGACTGTTAGACATCAATCTCGCTATACTAATCGCTGTTCCAGGCGGTAAATTTATTTGTAGATAGCGATGTAAAACATCGCGGATAAGATCCGCTAGGGGGATATTATTCAGATTGTTTGGGTTACTTTGTTGATTATTGGCGTGGTTATGAGGGGGATGGTGTACATGGGAGAGCGGTGAAGGAGAACGAGAAGGGGAGGAAGAAGGAGAGCGGTGTCGATAGTTGTGATTGTGATTGTGATTGTGGTGATGGAGGGGATGGGGATGTTGATGTTGATGGGGTTGATTGGGAAAATTCATTGTCCTTTTGACTTTCGGGAGGGGAACCAAAGCAAGCGTTTGAGCCGGTGGCGTGTTAATTCGGGGAGGAGGACCAGGACCAAGAAGGTGAATATGGGTATGTGGTGGAGAGGGTCTCCTCGGTGGATGAATAATGGCAGGAGGAGGTAATACGTGAATATGGTGAGTCGCAGGAGAAGGTGGAGGTGAAGGGATGTATGGTGGTGGAAGCGGTTGAAAAAAATGTATGTGTTGTCTGGGCGGTGATCTGGGACGAGGAAGAGGTAAATACACTTCCGGCTCTGGCTCCACAAAATGAATTCGTTGAGCTGCAGGCTCTAATCTACGTCCCAAGTCCGGGTCAAAAGAAACTCGTTGAAACACCCGAGGGTGAAAAAGCTCAGGCTCGGGTTCAAATTCAACCTCCAGTTCTGGATAGTATATGGGACTGATGGGACGAAGCTGTTCGTGGTTCTGTTCCAGAGGAGGAAGTATAGGTGCAGGAAGAGGATAGACAGGTGTTGGAAGGGGATATCGACGACGAGGTCTTGATAAAGCGAGCGAAGCGGGGTTGATATATCTTTCCCTTTTTTGTCTTCTTCCGGGGCCCGGGCAAAAGAGACCAAGGCAGAAATCAAGCATATAGGAATATTTTGAGGAGGATTCTTGGTCGAAAAATGAAGATAAATGACTCTTATTTATAATCAATGTTTGCTCGTTATCGTAATACAAAAATATAAATGTAACAGGGTGCCGACAAGATTAGTGTTTACTAGTCACTTCTGCAGTTTTTGGGTAAATATAATCATCCATGTGTATATTGGCGGTCCAATTAAATTGGTCGATGGAAATGAAGATCCGGCAAATGAGTTAGAAGTTGTTTGTGTAGGACAAAAACACCTGGACATCGAGGCTGACAGACGAAAAGCTTAGCGACGCTGCATAAGTTTGCTCAATCGTATTGTTTCACGATACTAAAAGATGGCTATAGGAGATCATGATATGGCTTTCTAAATAGAATGACCTAGTAGAGCGAGTAGATACGAACCTATTCAAACGACTTACTGCTGTGATGCTAGCTAGCTCAAGTATCATCCCCGGAAAACTATGGTATTTGTGGAGATTTCGTCCATCGCCTCATTCTAATCCCCAACATCGCCGCTTCACGGAACTTCCGTTGATGACTCACGTCAAGACTTCTCAATTGTAATGTGTGCAACATGTACCTAGGTACATATGCCCTTTCTCCATGTAGTAACCGTAATGACTAATCAGAACTGTACAGAAAAGGTCTTTTTCGTCCTAAACGTGAAAGGGCCGTAGAAAATGTGATCGTTCGGAGTAAAGAGGAACTTTCCGCCTTGTCAAATGTCGGATTATACAGATCAAAGACGTCGGACCGCAGGATATGGTCAATGATCATTGATCTCATGCTTCACGCGAGATATATGTACTAACAAAATCTCCTGAGGGATGGGAGAACGGTGAAAAATCTTAGTCGATTACCTATATTATTGTACCACTATGTTGTAGAAAAGATGCTATGTAGTCAGACTCTTATCCGGACATGAAACTCCGCGAGACGTGGATAGCTCAATGTGAACAACCGCCATCTTCAGATTCCTCGCCATCACTCTCCTTTCTGCCTTTCTTGCCCTTTTTTGCTGATCCCTTCTTGAACATTGAATCAAGAGTCTTTTGTCCCTTTTTGAGAACTTCTTGCTTTTTCTTATCGGCTTGACCCTGAAACTTCTGTCGTTCATCTGCTCCTAAGTCCTGTAAACGCTGCTCTTCCTCCTTGAACTCCTTGCTTTCAGGATCTCTTACGAGTAGTCCCTCGAGTAACTTAATCTCCTTAGCCCACGTAGATGGATCCTCGACAGTCTTACCCTTTGCGTCCTTCTTCTCAGTTGGTGTTTCGAGAACCATAGGCATATTTTGAAAGGGTTCAAAGTTTACGACATTGTGGAATGCTCGAAGGCCAAGAAATCCAGTATTGATATTGGCGTGTAAATCCCGGTTTGATGCTAACGGTGACTTGCTGTCATTGAGATGCAAAGCTTTTAGATATGGTAATCCAACAATCTTGTCGAACCCATCCATAGTTTTCTTAAAAGCTTCGGGTGATCTCAGATCATATCCTGCAGCAAATGTATGACATGTATCTAGACAAACACCAACTCGGGATTTATCATCAATAAGAGCAATAATGTCCCGAAGGTCTTCCCATGTAGAACCAATCACATTTCCAGCTCCTGCCATATTCTCTAACAGTGTGATTACCGTCTTCGTTGCTTTGTGAGCTTTATTTAATTGAGCTGCGATACGCCCGATTGCTTCCGGTCTTGGATTGCCACCTGTACTTCCCGGATGAAAGTTGTAAAGTTTGATACCCAACTCTTCACACCTTTTCAGATCGTCCAGAAAACAATCGTATGCTTGCTTGGCTTTCTCTTCATCTGGTTGCGCTAAATTGACTAGATATGAACAATGTGGGAGAACGAATTTCGAGGCATCGTATTTTTGTTCTTTACATAAAGCCTTGAATTGATCGCGAGCATCAGAAGCTAAAGGAGGATTGACCCATTTGCGTTGAGATTTGAGAAATAAAGCGAATGCATTGCCACCGATACGTGAAGAGTTATTGACTGAATTTTGGACGCCTGCGATGCAAATGTTAAAAAAGATGTTTGCGCCATGAAGAGAGATACACTTACCTCCTGCACCACTAACATGAGCGCCGATATGTACTGCCTTTTTTAAAGTCGAAACCAATGTACGTTCTACCAATGGCATAGTTTCTGCTTCTTTTTCTTCTTTTGTTTTTCTCTTCTTCGTAACCTTCTTCTCTTCCTTGTCCTCTTCGTCTTCGTCCTCCTCTTCCTTGAGCTTGCGTTTCACGGGAACTTTGTTTTTTGGGACCACCACAGCCTCCTTCTTTATACTAACTGTCTTAGCTGTTTTCGGGAGATCGATAGCTTTTTTTTCGTCTTCGTTTTCGTCTGCGTCTTCTAAACTGCCACTCTCTTCTTTCGCGTTGCTTCGGATACTATTCGCAGCTAACTTTGGAACCTCGGTATTCTCAGTTTTTATATCTTTTCCACCCTTCTTCGTTGCAGCAGACGAGGCTTCAGCTCCTGGAACATCTGCAATTATAGCATTAGCAGTTCGACCAGATCTTCGAGGAGGCATTGTTGCTTGCGAATGACGTGGTTAGTTTTCGTTCTCAAAGCTCATGGCTGAAGATCACCAAGCGCGTTAAGGAAGCAAAGCGCGTCTCGCGAAGGCACGTGATAAGACATTGTCTCAATTTATTTGTATGTTGCCTACCTACGTAGGCCTCCCATGGACAGCCTGGTGGGATTTAACGGCGTATTATAACCTTGGAAGTATTCAAAATACATATTGTGGCTAAGTGTAAGAAATGAGGGTATCTATCTGTTTTCTGTATGATGACTATGGTCCAGCCTTCCTACTCTCGACGATCTTCATGACGTCCGCAGCACTATTTGCATCCCCCTTCCTCTTCTTCGATCCTCTTTTCCTCTTACTTTTACCTTCCCCTTTCTCGTCCTCATCATCGTCTTCTTGACCCCACGCTGATAGCTTGACTTTCGTCTCGTCAAAATCAGCTTCGTCCTCGAACCGACTACTTCCGAATCCCATATCCATATCCTCCAAATCACGATCATCCTGTTGGAGCATCTTCTTCCGCCGCGCTTCCTTTGCGGCCTCTTCTGCAGTTTCTGGAACTTTGGATATAGGATTAAGAGTTGAGGCTTTCTTGAGGGCGGCGAGAATAGTTGGATCACTGAAAGCTTTTGGCTTGGTCTCATTTTCTGTTGTTTCAGGTTCTGATTCGCCAAAATAGTTTCTAGGTTTGTTGGGTCGTGGAGGTGGTGCCATACTTCCAGATACAGCTGGCTCTTGCGGCGAGTCTTGAGTCTTGGGCTTCTTTCGTTGACTATCTTCCGTAACTTCTCCGTCTTCAGCTTCTGCATCTGATTCCGAATCCTCGTCTTCAAGCCCAGCTAATGGATCATAATCATCTCCTGCATCGTCGAATATATCGATATCTTCTTCCTCTGGTTCTGGTTCTTTTGGTATTTCTGGAACTTCCATGCCTAATGGTATTGCATCCTTATCAGGCATTAGTAGACCATGCCCTTTCTCCACTTCCGGTTCCACCTGCAGTTTCCTGACTTTTCTCTTCTCGTTTCCATTCTCATCAACAATAATGAGAACCTCCCGTCCTTTTCCGTCCATTTCAATCCTGCTCGTAGATTTTGGGGCTCCGACTTTCTTGAATCTTGCTCCTAAAGATGGCTGAGCTGCCTCCTTTGCCGCTTGCCTGGCCGCTTTCATCTCTGCCAGAATCTGATCCCTAGTCCTTTTCTTCCCTGGAATCAAACTTGGTGGTGCCATTTCTCCCTTCTTTTTACTCTTCTCCTTCTCAACAGCAACCACGTCTTTTTCCTCCAACCTCTCAAACTCGTCGTCCAAATTATCTGGCTCTTCGGCATCATCTTCATCTTCATTGTTTCCGCTCAAAACATCTTCACCCCTCCTAACCCGCTCCAACAACTTGTAATCCAACCCTTTTACTAAATGCGTGCTTTGAACATCACCACCTAATATCTCGTCCCTCAGTTTTAAAAATGTAGACTCGTCAATCTGTTGTAACTTCATCATCTCTTCCAGCGCCTTAACTCTGGAGGCTTTATCATCTTCAGCCTCATCAATGCGGTGTTTTGTGCGATCGGTATAGCCGGCTGCGAGTTTCGAACCTTTAGGTGCGGCGATTGAGCGAAATTTCTTTGGTTGCGAAGGATTATTTAGAGCTCGTTGTTCAGCGACTTGACGTGCGAAATCGACACCGCCTACTGAGCGACTAGCATTTGTTAGTACTCACTATATAGCTTCATGCAAATAGAGTGTCCGCGCCTTACGGTGTCATGGGTATTGAACTTCGCATCCGAGAACCAAGGGCAGATGGTGTTGCGCCATCTCGTCTGGGAGTTGCGCCAATGCTTGAGCTTTTGTCTCCTGTTCCAGCTTGTCTCGCAGGCGTATCTAGCACGAGTTTGCGGAACTGTTGATTATTCATAATGATTGGGCTTTGGATTGTCGAATTTCAGAAAATGTCTAAGTTGTGAAGCTATCACTATGTAGGTATCTTTGGCATGCGGCAATATTTACAGCCGATCTCACCGCCTCAAATGTATTAGGTAATGCACCTGCATCTCTACTTCAAACAAAATTACTATTAGGTGCACACAACTCATCTCAACTACTTCAAACATGTGTATGAATCTTGATTTATATTCATCTTTCTATGATGAATTTCGATTCTGCTATGTAGAGTATCAAATATGAGTTCAAGAATCCCATAAACACCATCAATTCGTGTCCTACTTCCTCCTCCCTTTCAAGAGATGAAAGTAACTACATTTCGAAGCTCCATACTACATCCTTCGCACTCTCCCTGGGCACTATATTTACCATAAACTCCTTCTTGGGCGGACCTGACTGAGTAGACATGTTTTCGAGATCTTGGCCCGGATCAGTCCAATCATTTCCATCCGGAATAATATCAAATCTCATCGCAAACATTCCTGCGAAAGCGGCAATGATATTTGTCACAATGCCCTGACCTGGACACCTATTCGCTCCCCCTCCAAAGACACGGAATGCGTTTGCAGGAGTTTTACCGTAGAATCGATCGAAGCGAAAGGAATCTGCTGTCTCTCCCCATGCACGCTTGTCAAAGTGTAGTCTCTTGTTTGCGATAATTACCAGGGAATCTTTCTTGAGTAGGTATTGTTGATCTTTACCGACAAAGGTGTCTTCCATAACGAGGCGCGGTCCAGTACCAGTTGATCGGAACCTCAGAACTTCTAAGATCAACGAGGAGAGGATGGGTAGTTGAATCAGCTTCTGTAGGTTGATCTTACGGATTGTCTCTCCTTCAGCCGAAACTTCTGATGTTGTCAATTCTCCTACTTGGGTTCGGACCTGCTCGAGAATATTGGCATCAGAAAACAAATGATAAATAACCCAAAACGCTGAAGGGACTGTGTTGGATAAGGCCGCAATATTGATCAGGTTTTCATTTTTCGCCAGGTCGCTGTGACGACTATCCGTATGATCGACTAACAACTCAAATCTATTCTTCATGAGATCTGAGCCTCCATTTTGTCCGCCGCTCGAGAAGTATTCTTGGAATCCCTTTACGACGGCAGCTCGACCGCGTACAGCTTCAGTAGCGATGATGTTGGATAGGAAATTTGGTAACAGAAGTCTCAATGAACCGTCAGAGAAAGCCCTATTTCTGTCAGTACTTGTTTCGTGCGGAGTATGTTTGTTCCGTGATTTTGACTTACCAAAATCCTGCTTCGACCTCTGGATCCCGGTAAGGATTTTTGTCTCCATATAAACTGTCTGTAATAACAATGGTCAATTCGTGTTGCAGCCATTCTAACAAGTCGACCTTCTTGTCTTGATTATTTCCAGCTGGGTTCGCCCAATTATCTAGTTGATCCTTCGTAACTAGTGTTCCGATACGAAGCATTTTTTTTATGGACTCCGTGGAAGCGAGTGTACCCTGGATCACCTTGATTCCTTGAAGCATTAGACTTGGATTCTCTTCCGAGGAAATATTAGTATGCATCCTGTCTGCTGCAGCTTTAGTCAGGCCAGCCAGTTTCACTGTGAATTGTGCCTCCAACTCCCATAGCGAAACTGCTTTATATTGACGATGAAGAGATGGAATAAAGTCGGCTGAAGTAACAATATGAATGTCTTTATGGAGCATGCCGATAGTGAAGATTGGAAAATCCCATTTTTGACTGTTGAACTCAAAGAAAAGAACTTATTAGTACTTGAAACCAATCTAAAGACAAAATCGGGGAGTATGGTTTACCTCAAAGTATTGTAGTATTCATTTCTATGCCGGAAGAGACCAATGAAATGACCAATGAATGGTATAGTTGAGGGAATGCGAACTGGCTCCATGGAGTTTCTCTCGGACTTTTTGGGTAAGAGTGCATTAACACAGATTATGACAATGCCCAGAGCAAGGACATAATAGATGTGAGTGTTTTCAATCATCTTTCCGAACTGAATTTTGTCAGAATGGGGTCGGAATGATGTCGCTGCTTGTTGATGCAGAGCTCGTATATGTGTGTGTTGGATTGTTGAATTGAATGCAGGAGGAAAGAGATGTCTGTGAAGAGTTCTTTACTTTAAAGGATTGTTGGTCTTTTAAAGTAGAAACCCTGTTCAAACTAGTGAAGAGAAGGTATGTACTAGAGAAGTGTTTGGCTTCTTTTGAAAGAATAGATCCTTTTAAGTTGAAAGGACTTTCCTATATGGAACGATGCATTACTCTAATACTCCAGCTTCGATGCTCATGGCCGTTGAAATAGCACCCAGCTGTAGCTGTCTTTAACCGAGGGACCCACTCATTATACACCTGCTAAAATCAAAATTAGTTGTATGTTCATGACCAATCTACTTTCGATTCACTTGATAGCAATACCAGCTAATAGAATATTTGCAAATTTTCCAGTCAGTTCAATTCTGCGAGGTTCTTTTTTATTCCTACTATATTATTCATCAATTTTCACATTACACTTTGCCCCTTCACCCGCTTATCGAATATCGTACTAGAATCTTAGTAAAGATGATGTATATAATACGGGAACTTCGATATCATCACTTATAATATGTATTCAAAAAATACTTAATTATTAGTTAACAATTTACAAAATTATACCAATAAATTTTCGAATATATATTAAAATAACAACATGATCTAGCGGAAAAGCGACTGCAAGTGTGCTAACAATCTCATCTACCACTTCAACATTCACTTTTTTTCTCTCTCGTCAAATGAATGTTCGGAGATTGACAGTCTTTTCGTTCTTCATTTGCTCGCATTCGCCAAATCGGACGAATTGTATCTGCCCTATGCGGTCCTGATCCACTTGTGGTGGTAGAAGGATTCATTACCATGATGTGCATGAAGTTCAAGCAAATGTAGCGAAAATACCTAGGTACATTAGCTAATGTTGTAGATAATATCTCTAGGTGTCTAATCTTATCACTTGCAGACTGTAACATGCTGTGATCATGATTCCCGAATCGAAGATATCTCGGTACGTCGGTTCAGAAATTAGATGCTTCCATCATTCCTGTTAAACTTTCATCACTTGACAAAAAATGGTAGTAAAATGCAAGTTTCCTTGTAAGCTGTGTGAGTTCTCTATTTATTTCGGTGCTCGTCTAATTTTTATATTTGTTTCTGTGCGGGAGAGTAAATTAGTTTTGAAGCTCTTGAAAAAAGCGTCCTATGTTGATGTTAGTTCCGTGACACTTTTCTCCAACAAGTCTTTGACGTGTCACTTGCCCTGCTATGATCATTTTTGAAGCAAAGTCGTGTTTGTATCCATTCTGTTGTTTGCTGGTTTCTGTAACTTCGTATTACTAGTTTTGGTTAATGCAAAGACGTGGGCGTTTATTAGTGTGGTAGTAGATATCGACCGGGTCAATCAAGCTATCGACGATGTGATTGAGGTCAATTCTCTGGATGATATTAATGCTGTTGTTACTTTCATAAGTGTGAGACGTCTAGAAATGCTCTTGTCGGTCTCCAAAGTCCACAAGCTTGGTAGCTCTTTCCAATTAATGCAATTCTCTCTCGCGCTTGCTTCAAAGATGTCGCTCTTCATGATAAAATCATCTTGTCAAATGCTTTTCCTCAATCTTCAATATTCATGCATTTACACACAATTATACGATACTAATTTATTCTCTTAACTAATTATGGATTCTCCTTTTAGTGATAGATGGTTCGAGGATGCGTGTCTACGAGAAGAATTACTCATGCTCCACCAAATTCGACAGCAAAACAGTGCCATTGATGACACATTCTTTCCATACGGACTGATTTTCGCAGGACTACCCCCTTGGGAGGCGCATCCTATATTATATAAACAATATGCTGTAGGCTCAGACGTGGAACGAACAGTCACATACGTATCTGCTGCTCTCGACTATATCAATAGGAAGACCCACAAACTGCAAACCGATGCATGGCTCTTTCACGTGGATAGAAATACGAAGCGAGTATCCTGGAGTCATAACACCTTTTCTCCTTACCAATACAATCCGCAAGTCGCAGAGCAGCGAATCGGTAAAATCCTTATGACTGCAAAACTTGAAGAGTCGAAAATAGACGCAGACAGTATACCGTGGAAATATAAATGTCCGGACGGCACGCAACTATCTGGTCAGCTCAGATGTTTTCCGCGTGACTATGAGCAGCACATAGATCTACTGCTGAAATACAATTTTCTCATTGTGCAGAATTATCCCGACGGTTCGCATTCATATATCAGCGAACCTGGCATCAAAGATTTTATATACGTTGTGGCCAATGCATCTTTCGGTTCGCCCATAGCTCAAGTTGCAAATCCACCGAGATTCTTTCATTCTCTGCCAGAAACGGAATATGAATCTCTTTGCAAGAAGCGATCTGTAATTCGGGCTCCAAAGACAGTCTTGAGGGGAAACTTGCCTTCTCAACGAAATGAAAAACGTCCCTGTTTTACCCATCCCCCAGGTATCGTGAACGAGTATCAACCGCGCGATTTCGCTCGGATGGCTGTTTATCAGGACTCTCAAGACTGTACACGGATCACGAAAGAGATGGTCCCGGATTATGCCATACCACCATCTTTACCAGGGAGCTCTATCACCGGTCCACATATTACCAAGGCGGAGTTTCCACTCCACTCCGTTCAAGTGGCTACTCATCAAGGTCCTGAAGATTGTACAGAAATCACAAAGGAAGAATTCCAACACTGCGCTATCCCATTCGCTTCATCTCAGAAAATCAGCATCGGTCCGAAAATCCAAGAAAAACCCCCACATTTCGCGATTCAAGTATCTGCGTCTGGGGGATTTGGTAGGGGTTTGGATTATATGAGGAATGGACTTGATTTGTTTGATGGTTAATTTTGTGAGTGTGTTATTGATATCTCTGAAGCTTTTGATGATGACTACCTACGTATCGACGGTTGGAATGAGCAATTCGGGCTTAGAATTTCGGGGTAATGGGATTTGCTGATTCGATTTCAGGATGGAAGACCTCACCAGCGTTCGTGGAGTAGGCGTGATCTTGAATATAAGATGGTTAAAGTTGCACGCGGTATTGGATATGTATCTACTCAGCTCTCGAGAAATGTATTCAAAGGCTACGGAGCATACTAGCGTATTATTTTTAGTTTTTCTGCAAAAAAATCATGTATGTACGAGTAGAATTTGCTTCTCTTCGTTCTTGGGAAGTCAATGTGTAAGATTTTGTGAAGTGCCATCTAACTGATTGTCACAATATGTAGAAAATATCACTGCTTACCTAGGTACGTGAATCAAACATAAGAATCAAATCTTTACATTTTCAAATTCATTCATACAAACATCTATCACTCACTCATACACACCCTAAGAAACATAAAATCATGAAAATCATTATTCATTGCTATTAAATATATCCCTGATTAACTAGATGTCTCTCTTTTCAAAGACATGGTCTGCAAGTGACTTTTGTGTTTTTTATCCTATTGATCGCTCTTGACCATACAGTGTAAGGAGATTCATGGAAATCATAGAATTTCGGCCGTTAGAAGAGAGGAAAAGAAATTAAAGGAAAAGAAGATTATCTCGCTATGCTGTGACTGTCTGCTGCCTTGTGAAGTATCATAACTTTTATCAGTATGACCTCTCCCGTGATTGATCACTGTGGGTTTTCGGTGGTATTCATGCGTTCATCCACTCATTTGTCCATGTATTGATCAATTTATTCATGCCCATGACTCCCTTGCGAAATCTGCACAAGCCTCATTTCCTCCCCCATCAAACCAATTCACCTCCCCATCCACCCCTCTGTCCATCCACATAACACGCAACATCATCCCAGAAACACTAATTAAAGCATCTCCCATTCCTCAACTTCCTCGCTTTCCTCAACACTCTCAAGTTCCTCGAGTCCACCAGCCTCTGCAACGTCATCATGATCATCATCACCAGCCATGGCCCAAGATGCGTCAGATTGAAAATCGCTATCATATTCAAGAGCGACTTCTTGGGTAGGGCTAGAGACGCGTACTGGAGTAGAAGGGGGAGCTGAGGGGAAATCTAAGACGAGTGACTTTTGCGTCATATCTTTGCTGAGGATCTCAGATTTGTCAGTGTCAGAAATGAGAAGGTCATTGAGAGCGGGATTTTCGATGTTGATCATCTCGACGTTGGCGGTGGGTTCGCCGATGGAAGTAATCTCGTCACTGACTGCTTGCTGAAGTGTAGTGATATCATCACTCTTGGTGGCTTCGACAACGGCTTTATCAGCGATGGTAACGAGTTTATCAGTAGTAGCAATATCGATATCAGCGAGCTTCTTGGTGATGTCGATGGTATCGGTGACCAAATCATTAGCCAAGACAGTCTGCTCATTCATAACAGTGGCAGGAATGTCCGTAGCTTTGCTTGTCTTGGTAAGCGTGTCGTCGGCATTGTCGAATACGGTGACTTCCTTGTCTGCAAGCTCCGCAGCACATTGACTTTGTTCCTTGACATCTAAAAGATCAAGCGCAGAGCTTGCCGGAGCCGCAGAATCAGCTGTATTCAAAGAAGTATCCGAACTCAAAGAATCCCATTTTCTAAGATACTGAAACGTGGCAAAACTCATCTTTCCTGGCTGTTTATGAGCTAACTGACGTTCTCTTGCCGCTCGACCCAGAGTCATAGCACTCACAATATCGAGATGGCTTGGTCTAGGCTTCCATTCTTTGAACATAGTCATATGCTCAGCATGATCTGTGCTCTTGACCGAGTAATAGTTTCGAGAACCTGGATTGGGGTACTGGCCTGTGGCTGTTGGTGACCTTGAGGAAGTGTTGGTCTTTAACGTTCTCGGATCATGATGTGTAGGAACTCTATCTGGACGGGAAAGAAAAGCTTGGAATGCTGATTGACCGTAATCATCTCTAAGGCCTTGAGCATGTTCTTCGGCAGTGATATAATCATTGGACGAAGTTGAGTTATTTCGCTGTTTCTTATCATCAATTGGTTTTTCGAGAAAACCATAGTGACCATCAGTCCAGGCGTCATCTATCGTACGAAGTGGCTGAAGCTTGGATTTGGCACTCATTCCGGTATAGTGAGCTTCGAGACGTGCAAGAGTAACACGAGCCGAGTGGTGGTCTGCTGTGAACGTAGCACAAACCGAATTGTTCTTTGGCGGCTCAGTCTTTTGAGTAACATTATCGCCGCTAGCACGAATTAGAAGTCCGATTACCTTCTGAAAAGCTTCTATATCTTTGTATTTCTGTTGACAAGCGTGTTCGATTGCATCAAAGATACCAACTCTCTTGTTGCTTTCAATCTGGCACTCAAGAAGTTTCTTATCTGCGTCGGAACTCTCTTCTTCGAACCTCGGATCATCAAGTCTGTGAATGTTTTCCATCCAAAGAGCTTTTCTTTCGGCAACCGCTCTTTCCAATTTCGTACAAGCAGCATCTTTAGCCATTTTTGCGGCATGATGAGTGTAATAGACATAGTCGATCGAAGCTTGAAATTCATGTTTTGCTTCTCTAATCTCACTCAATTCGGGGTAATTCAAGTATCCGTAGTCCGTGAACTCTCTGCGATCCAAGCATGTCGCATCGTTGCGTCTCGAATCTGGTTCCCTATTTTCGCGGATTTATTTGGGCTTCCTCTGCTGATAGTTATGTCGTGTCTCGCGGAGGGTCTCAAGATAAGCCTTGCGTTCCAAATACCACTTTCTTTCGGAAGCCCTTGAAGCTTCTCGAGACATCGAATCACCACCGTTGAGATCGATATTTCTGCTCTGGATAAGTGGAGCTCTTTGCTCTTGACACTTCTGGTCGATACTTTTAAGAGCATTGAGCTTCTCTTGGAAGATGACTACAAACGAAAAATCATCACTAGCAGCATTTGCCATGCTATCTTGTGTAGGTAAGACTCCTGCCTTATCACGTTCCTTTGTACATTCCGTAGAACGGTCAAGAGTGCCAGTCATTTCTCTTCGGGCCACACTTACACGGGCAGAGTGATCAGCGGTAATAGGGGTGTTCATAGTATGGAATCCGGAATAATCGAATCTTTTCTCCTCTTCTGACTTGTCTCTTCCTTCAAGGGAGAACTTTAATGTCTGTGCCTTTTGCCAAGCTTCATTCATCATTCCTTGACCTTCGGGGCTTAAGGGAGCCGATGCTACTAAAGAAGCGCGAGGATATTGGTGTGATTCAAAGCCAAGGGCTGAGGAGCTTGAAGACATTTGCTCTTTGACACAAGATGTCGATCTCATTTCCATTTCCTGTGGAATGGACGCGGTTGACTGACGATAACCTCCAGGAAACTTGTAACTCTTGATTGGAACCACGGGCAGCCGAGCCTCGTGTGGTAAATTCCATGATACCAGTGGAAGAAGATTTGTAGCTGGTGCATGGGTCAATGGCTGGCAGACCTGCCCATTGAGAATACAATGATCATATAACCACTTCGGCGCCCCAGCCAATTTAGGAAATGGGATCGGAGTAGATATTTGTTCAAGACTCTTGGTCATTTGGACAAGCAAGTTTTCATCCGAGAATCCGAAATAGTTGAAGTACTTAAATATAGTAGGTGATTTGACGCGTTGATATAGTTTTCCATTCACAGAAACTGGATGATTCCAACAAGGCAAGGGATTTCTAATGGCCATTTCTAACGGGGTGAGCTTTTTGACCGAAATGTTTCCAGTGACCGATTGTTTTCCAACATCAGAGTTGACCGCGACTGTGGATTGTGCGTTGATCTGCATATGTTCAACAGAAAGCAAATCTGAGCTGAAATCCTCACCAGTGAAGGTAGCTTGTTTTTTATGAAAGTCTTTCAAAATTTTGGGTGCGAAATCAGAGCAGTACTGCTTCATCGGCTGTTGTGTGGCTTTACCTGTAGCATTGACATTGAGAAGTTCCTTGTTCAATTCAACGGAACTGTAATAACCACCATTTGAATTGACGGGATGGTGTTTCTGATTATCCCGAAGAATGTTTTGCTGATGATCGAGGTTGGCAGAGAAGGATGTTTCATTTGAAGCTTTTTGATTCATGTGAGCCTGATTATCAAGGTGCATATTGCTTGGAAGATGGGCAATGTAAGCTTTCTCGAAGTTGTTAGAGCCTTGTAGTATTTCTCTTGGAGCGAACATCAACGAGGCCTTGGATGGCTCTCGCATCATCTCATCCTGGAAGCTTGAGAATGAAGTGGGAGTGCGAACTTTGTTGAAATCGATGAGAGGTTGTGGGAGGTCGATCATCTCTTTTAGGGTCTTCTTGGAAGATTGAGAAATGGTATGAGGACGCTCATTGTCTTCAAGACGTTGTTGATTGTTATGCTTTATTTCGGTGTATCTTTGCGTGATAATTCGTCTTTGAAATTGTTTTGGAGTTGCAAGAGGAGAATTGTTGCGGATACAAAGAGGATGCAGGATTGATGGCGAGTTTGATGAGTTTATATGACGAAATTCTTAGCTAGTACGGTCAAACATCTGAGATCACGGGACTATGGCTTCAGTGAATGCGCTGCCGTGACAACAGTTGATATGAATACAGCATCGTAGAAATGAGTTTATACCAGTGAAGTCCGAGCTTCTGTCAGGTCAAATCAAGTTTGAACTTGAACAATCTCTATAATTCACTTTCGACTGATTCCAAAATCAGTTATCTAAAGTTCCTGTATTCGGATTGCCTCGATCTCCTCATACTCCATCCCACAACAAAACTTCTTCATACTCGCGGCCTTTCTGTTGGATCATCAGTCATGGATCAATTCCTCTTGACTGAGGGTTCCGCGAACAACTTTAATCTTCAAAATGTCTTTGAAAATCGTCAAGCCTTACTGCAACAGATTCTTGGTCAAGTCGTTGCTATTCCTGGCATGACTCAAGAGCTGACCTCAAAATTTCTCGATCTTTATAGACAATTCGAGGGTTTGCTGCTTGCAACACCAGTCCCAGGCTTAGTCTTCCGTTACGGTGGACGCATTGCCCAAGTCAACTTTCATTCTATACTGAACGTAGGCAAGAATGATAGTGGACATATCTGTGTTCATCACCTCTGGAAAGGAGATTGCGGCTTTGTTTTGGTTGAGGACGTCTTTTCATTTTTCAGATCGTCCAAAATCTTTCGACATGGTTACAACAAAAGCCCACTTGTTCGTCGGCGTACAACTCTCTTAAGCAACGAAAAGGAGAAACTCTACAGCCAACCAATGATGTATGAAATCATCAGCCGAGCTGGTCGTCTCATGATGGGAACCTCATCTGGCTCGTTGTTATCCCAAGATCGAGTTTGTTTCTATATCGAACGCGTGGGTTTTATGGAGCGTTTTGCCGAAGATGTCAACTTTCTCTTTCCCGAGGAGCAAAAAATTGACGCCGGAAACAATGACCACGAAGACATATTGTGAGTGCAGCACTTCTGATTCCCTCCTTACAACCTTACTACATCAAACAAGTTTTGGGAACAAGACGAAGTTTTACTCTAAACTCTTGTTCTAGAATTATAAAACATTGCTTCATGCTTTTTGGTCTCTGATGAAACTAATGATAAAGCAACAGATCTGATGATGATTCAATGTTCGGACCTCGTATCATACAAACTCCAGCCACTTCATCAGCTGCCGAATCCGACGAATTTACCATCCATACTGATGATAATTCAGACCAAGATGATGTAGAAGAGGATCAGTACAGTAATGATGAAGATGAGGATGCTCAGGATGATGCAAGTGAGCTATACGAACAAAAGATACAAGGCCAAGAGGAATGAATCGCCAGAGATACGAACCACGCAATTCATCTTGTCGCTACCTTGAGAACTCGCCTCGACAATGTTGCAGCTCGTGAGCGGGACGTCGAAGATCGAGAAGCTACTTTGAAAACTGATACCGCCGCTCTTGAGAGACAGAAGATTGATCAAGAAAACATTCTCGCAGCTCGCGCAGCAGCTATCGAAAAACAAAAGATTGATCAAGAGACTGCTCTAGCAACTCGTGCTATCACTTTGACAAGACGTGGAATGGATCGCGAAAATGCTCTTGCGGCTCGTACTAGGGAACTAGAAAGACATGAGATCGATACTGGCATTGAGTTAGCAGCTCGTGAACGCGCTATTGCTTATCATGAGAGAGGTCTGGGTCCGATGCCTGATATGCCACATGAACCGGATGCCAACTACGTAAGTAAAAGTCTTCTACGCCTGTGTTCTAGTCATCGCTATACAGCAACTAATTTTGCAAATCTAGTGTGCTCAGTTCCGCAAAGGTCAATGGTGGGAATTTTTACCACCACGTTAAGAAATGGCTGTGGTAATGGATTCTTTTTACTCTAAGGGGTCTATTGCAATTTGTGCGTCTGATCGAGGAAATTTCGAATGAGCAAATTATTCAACGGGAATGCTGAGATGAGATTTGTATTTTTCGATCAATGTATCAGAAAGTATCCCGCTCGGTGTCTGACGAGTAATGAAATCATACGTTCACGGGATACTTTACTCTAGTTGTCTACAATTATGATACCGGTTTCAATACTTGACGTGCAACTTCTCAATGTAAACCTGTGAAACTCTCGCAGAATTCCATGTCCTAAATTAATAAACCGAGAAACTAACATCCTAAATCATGCACTCATGACCACAGCGATGAGAAACTCCAGCAGCCTGCCAATTACCCTCAAGCCATTTCTTTCCCATAACCTATCACCGATGAAGTACCAGTCGAAACATCCGGCCATGATCTTTCTCGCATCCATTACAAATCTATACAATCACAATAATCACTTTAGAAAAGAGACAAATTAACAAAGGCCAGAAATTTAAACGGCATATGCAGAGAAAAAGACCCATGAATAATTTCACCTTGATGGATGTCGACTCACGTGCCATCGCTTCCGTTGTTCACACCGTCGCGCTAGCGTCCTCAGAGACTTCAGGTTTGGGCGCGAATTTTTTTGGTTTTTACATGCTCATTACTTGCAACTTCTCATCGCCCTTAGTTTTTACAGAGAGGAAAATATGGCAGGCGCTCAGATGTGTCCACTCGCTGAGCAGAATCCAATCGTCGAGAATGAAGTCAATAAATTACTGGAGATGATCAAAATCCACCCCTTCTTCGGCAAATTATTCCTTCAGGACTCATTTGTCAACCAGTCTGAGAATATAAAGCCTCTCTTGCTAGCCTCCCCTGAGCCATCATTGATCTTTCGCTTCGGTCTCGAAAGCAGAGATGTGACTTTCGTCCGGGTGAGATCAGCCAATTTCCGCAGCAGTGAGCGAGTCATTGCATTAGACCACCTGTGGAAAACACCTGGAGGATATGTCATTGTTCAAGACCTCCTTTACTTCATTCATATCCCGAAACTCAAAGATATTCAATTGCTAGAAAGTCCAGCTGTTTAACGCCTGATCAGATTACTCGATAATCATGAACAGAATCCAGGATTTGAACCTATGATGTGTTCTTTGGTTGCGCGAAGAGGTCTTGTGTTGATGGTGCAAACATACAATAAGACCGTGGTCCTATTCAGTAACGGTAGCGCAAGTCTTAAGCATGTCCCTGTCAAAAGTGTTCAAACTCTCTTAAAATCGAAGAAATCATTCAGGTCAGTTGAAGTTATCTGTCGCAAAAAAGGTGAGGCTAAAACGAACATTAAGGCAATCATCCAAAATTTTCGAAACTTCCAATGCTGCCAAGGAGACACAGAGCACCCTGAACACCACAGTCGACAATCACGAGAAGTCGATGCGCTGCTTGGTAGATTGTAATGACAGTACGGCTCACAACAAAATATTGCAAGTAGCAAAAGGTGGAAATTCTGAAGCAGGATTGTTGCTAGCAGTCAAAATTCCACATGCTGCGAAAAGCTCACAAAACCAAGAATCTCATCTGATGTCCCGCAAAGTTAATCTTCAAGAACTCGAACACAGCTATGCCATTCGTAATTCGGCACTTGAGGAGAGAGAATCCATTATGGAGATGCGAGAAGCGGATTACCGATCTCGATACGCTTATTATGAGAAGCTCTTTGCGGCTATGCGAATTAACGAGGATGGATTTACGGCTAGGGAATCTGCTGTTACTGAACGCGAGAACATCGCAAATGAGCTGGAAAAAACTCTCAGGGATCGAATACATAGTCTCGAGATCGATGAAGAAGTTCAAGCATTGAAAGCTTCAGAACGCAACGAAGCATTAAAGACTCGCAATCACTGCCTTCATGAACGCGAAGAACTGGTGGTACTCGGCAGAAGCGTAATGAGAGCACGAGAATCGCACGTCACCCGTCGTGAATATCTTATCGAGATACGAGATAAGAAGTTGGAAGATGTTGAGCAGACGTTTCTAGCCAGCGAAGCTACTGTCAAAGCTATTGAAACTGTACTTAATCTTCGAGAATCTGCTGTGAAAGCTTCAGAAGATGCAGTTAACCAGCGCGAAAATGCTGTGAAATCCGAAAAGGCTACTCTCAAGCATGATCGAGAAGCTCTCGAGCTCTACGAATCAAACTTGCGTTATACTGAAGAACGTCTGCAGAAAAAGGATGAAAAACTCAACTGGGAGTTTACTAATCGTGAAGTTCTCGTGATTGAACGCGAGCAGAAGATTGAGGCTATAGAGGGAGCTTCGAAGATGGGTTGGGTAATCCCTGGCATTGTCCAAAGATGATATTGGTGGCTTGTATGAATAGATGGGGGGGAAATCACGATTCAGCGAAAAAGTGATTAGGTCTTGAAGAGAAGTAGCAGTAAGTACAATCCCTGGTATCCCTCCCTACGAACTCCACTAACAAACCCCCCATCAATAGCCCTCTTTCCACCCTCTCAAACACTGCCCTCTCCCGAGCCAGAATTCCGCACCTGCAAATCCGCATCTTCCCACCTAAGTCTATTCACGACTCATAAAAACTCGACACGTATACACAAGCATGTACAACACACTCAGCACCTGATCTTCACTTAAACTTTGATGCTCAATATGCACTCGCACCTCCACACCTATTCCTCCAATTTTCTCTGTACGACAAAATCCACTTCCAAATCCATGGAGAGTAATACAAATCTGTACTTAGAGATTAAAATCCGAATAGAGACAAAAGTACCAGAAGACAGGATTTCTAGAATGTAACAGCTTCCCATCTCACACTCCTGCAATGAAAATTCTCAGCATGCACACACTCCTCTAAATCCCCCGAAAATATCTTCAACCATCATAAAATTCTATTCCCATCCCCATCCCCATCTCAAACTTCCCATAAATTATACATCTCACACCCCTCCACACAAAATCTCCATTTATTCTCCTCATTCCGAAAAGAATAGAATAAATGTCCCCCTAAAACCCACCTACAACCACTTACAACCCCCCTGTGTATATACAAATTTTCCTAGATATAATCTCTAATTGCATTTTCTCTCCCAGGAGAACTAAAGTATAAGAAAAGGAGTGCACCCATTTCCCACCCAACCTTTAGGAAAAGAACCCCTAGAAACCACGCACACATCATCTCCGCATAGAAAGAATACCGATGAATCTATCCCCAAAAATCTCCATCAACCCATACCCATCAATCCATCAATCCATCAATCCATCAATCCATCAATCCATCAATCCACATTGCCCTCATCAATCTCAATCTCAATCCATCTCCACCCAAGACCCAAGCCCTTATCTCGTCTTCACACTTCCATCTTCACATTTTCATCTTCCCACTTTCAAATTTCACTTCTCTTCACATAACTCTCACTCATCTCTCTCACTTAACTCCCTCACTTAACTCTCTCATATAACTCTCACATAACTCTCTTCACTTCTCTTCTCTTCACTTCTCTTCACTCATCTCTCTCACATAACTCTCTCACATAACTCCCTCCCTCACTTAACTCTCTCGCATAACTCCCTCATTAAACTCCACTTCTTCCCTTACTCATCTCTCTCCACTCCACTTCTCTTCACTCAACTTTCTTACTTCACCCGATTCCGATTCCGATTCCGATTCCTCTTTCAATTCTGATTCCAATTATTACCATCCATCCATCCATCCACCTTTATTTCTCCTTCTTTCTTTATTCCTTCTTCCATCTATCTTCATTCTTTATCATTTAACAAACACCCTCCCCGTCCCCTCCACTTCGCTCCACTCCTCCACCCCTTTCAACACTCCCTACCCCTTCCCTATCCCTTTAACAAAACCTCCCTCTAGTTATATCTCCACCTTGAACCCCATTTCTATTTCTATCTTCAAATCCCAATCCCAATCCAGCACATACTCCACCTCTCTCAATCATTCCTCCCATTCTCCCTCAGCTATCCCACCACTACCCACCTTCAACATAGTCACTATCTCACTCTACTTCACTTTACCTCAGACCATCCCTCACTTCCCCCCTCCTTTATCAATCTCACCCCCACTCACCACACAACATCAATAATCGATCACACAACCAACAAATCAAATAAATAAATAAATCAAACCATTCATTTATCTAGAAACATACATATGTTCATATACTCCACAATCGCTCTTCCATTCACCAATCCTTTCATTCCATTCCATTTCGTTCCAAACTACACTTATATAGTTTAGTATATAAAAAAGAAAGGAAAGAAGAAAAATAGATATAAGCGAAGCACTCCTTATACACCCATCCCCTCCAGAAATCATGTCCTAATAACGCCCGTGAGTGAGATGTATGAAATTTCCCCATATCCTCTGCCATCTTTCTCTCTTCCCCAATACTCCCTCTACAAAACATCGCCCTGTCCTAAATGGTTTCCCACCCTCCATTGTTGATGTCCATTTCCAGCTTTCTACTAATCACACTCGGGACTCCATGACCTAGCCAGACCGTCCTAAGTAATGCGTCGTATCTCTTCTGACTCAAGAACAATTGACGGCTATGTCTTAAACCTGGATCAACTTCTCCGTATTTATCGATATATGGAGCTACCATCCATGAACCACTGGTGCGGTAGAGGTAGAAGATGCAGCATTTACGGATGTTTAGGAAGAGAGCTGTATTCTTTTGACATCTGGAGCGAGACGTTAGTTACAGTTACAATGGAAGTAAATGAGAGAAAGAGGAAGGTAAGGAAACTGCAAGAAGAAAGGGAAAAACATACTTAAGCATATGCTGTTGTCCACCACCGATTTTATCTCTTGGTCCTCCACCAGGTTTCTCAGGTCCGTCCCTTGAACAGCAAATACTTTGACCGCAGAAGATTTCTCCACAGAAAAGACACAGCATGGGATCTTGAATATCTCGCTTACTATTAGGACAACGTCTCTTCATTGTTTCCTCCATCAGCGTATCGTAATTTTTAGGCAGACCGATGAGTTCAAAGATTGTAGGATGACTTGGACACAATGAGTTATTGATACCGTGGACACGAGCTCTCTTCTCTACAGCCTCTATGTTGCGTTCAAAAGCCTGTGTGTAGAAATCCTTGAACACTTCTGGTAGATGAGGAGCGGCTACATCCATTATGTTGATATCATTTTCCATTGTATTTCTTGTAACCTCAGTAGCAGCTAAAACCAGCTCATCATTCAATGAGTTCGCATGTCGAATCCAGCGAGTAACTAAAGATGGAACGGTTCCTTCTTCCTCGGCAAAGCTGGAGAAAATCTCAATTAAAGGTGGCAAAAGGAGTGCTTCAGTAAGGCGATCGAGCTCGTTTATCTCCGAATTGGACGAGGCGTAATTTTGAAAGATGATGCCATAACGAACATTCAAAAGAATCATGACCTTTCTCAGATATACAAGTGCATATTTTTCCACGAATGCGCGACAATCTTTTAGTGTTTCAAAAATACCAAAACTTCCAGACTCATGTGTATTTAGAGCGATTTCGTCAAATATTAAAACGTGGAAACAAAAATCTCCAAAGTTGTCGACTCCTTCCTGTTGGTATGTTTGAATCATATCGAACCATTTAGACTTCTCGATGTGTCTTTGTAATTGGAGAACCACCTTGGTTATTTCTGCAATATAGCAAAGACGGACAAGATGAATGATATCGATATCTTCAACAGGCGCGAGACACAACGAAGCTTTGGCCAGAAAGACAAACGTATCTTGAGACAGCAAGGAGTCGGGACGGGCTGGAAGGTCGCTAGGTGTGGAATATGCGTTCTTCCCGAACAATTGTGAATATTGCAATTCGTAATCTTTGCTATATTCTCTGGCAACTCGATTGTCTCCTGCAAGCTTGAGTCCCCCCACCGTAACGTAGGAGAGAGCGGTCTCAGACAATATTCTAAGGTGAACAAGAGCTTGTTGTGGAATACTTTCGAGGAATGTCTGCCCCGGTGGCGTTGCAACACCACGCTGTTGAATCTCAACAGCAGATATAGAAAATCCCAGAGCCTTGGCTAGTACGTCGCTGGAACAAAAGTCTCTCTCTTCATGTTGTGCGAGGCTTTCTTTGTGGCTACTTTCCAGTTTATTTTTGGTCATTGTGTCTCTTAGCCTCCGGTATATGTCGGTCAATTCTCGTACAGAAGAGTGTGCGTTCGATGATCTATCGTTTGGAAGAGGAAATGAATTTTCAGACCAAATAGCACTTGCGATATCTGCTGGGAGAGCAGCTCTTATGTTGGTTGGTGTGAATGGCGACCAATGACTTGGTGATGGGGGATCCCAGGCATCCATTAATAGTTCTGGCATCTTGGCTACCAAAGGGCTGGCCATGGTATCATCATTGTGCTTCTTGAAAAATTGTTGGGTTCTTCTGCTAGCTGGAAAGTCGGATTTGTTATCATAATTATGAGCGCTACCGATTTGGTTGATCTTCTCCGTCCTAGGTTGCTGAGAGGCACCAGCAAACTTCTCGATAAAATCATCAAAAGTGACTGTTGGTTTGAGGGCTTGATCTTGTATCTCTTCCTTTGGAGACCAAATTATCGGCAAGAATGAATTTCCCAAGGCTTTGCATAGCGGACAAACAAATTCATTCAACTCCAGCTTCTCAGGATGATGTCGAGCAATTTGATGTTGATGTCGTCTGTTTGAAGCTTCATAGTAGACTTCAAAACACTTGTAATGCATGATGTGTCCACATCCGACAGACACCGGACCAGGTCTTGTGAAATTTGAAGGGAATCCTTTTCCGATGAATGACCGTTCTGTGACAATATCTACCCCACTAGAAGTAACTTTGTGGACTTGTTCCTTATTCTCGCCCGAAACACCAAATGGCCGAATATCTTCTGCAGACTTATCCAAATTGGAAGGGACATTAGCAGCTTCTCGAACAAAGTCTGCATCGGACATATCAGTTTGTCGCAAGACCGAACTGGTAGTCATCAATGCAAAGGTTCCGTAAAGACGACCATCTTTAGTTTCTTCCTGACAAAGAATACATGTTCCCGAGGGGTATTGATAATAATTCTTGGAACTCTCGCCTTCAAATTCCATATCTGAATCACTGATATCATCTTCGCCCCAATCAAAATCACCTTGATTGTCGAGGAAGTTCTTTTGCTGTTGTTGAAACTGTGCCATGACCGTCTTTTGACGTTCTAATGCAGCTTGCTTCTTCTTTTCCTTATCTTCAAGTGCATTGTTGTTTGCGGGCGAAGCCGTAGAAATTCTATCGGCTGGAACACCTAGTCGCGAAAATGCAGTCTCGAAATTTCTAGGTCGCTTCTGTTTCATTCTCTTCAACACCAGAGTGATCTTCGGGTGACAAGTTTTGTATTCCTCTTTTCGTGACAACATTTCCAGAATAGCAACAATTGTTTTCGAGGCTGGAGAACTAGGTAAGAAATTGCTTCGTGCATTGCTAGTGAGCGCAATGTAGACGAACGACTCAAGAGACTCTTCTGACATCTCATCCTCATCCGTCCTATCCTCAGATACGGCAATAAGAACTAGATGCAGGACTACGTGCAAAAATGCCTCCACACGTGTTACAGGTACAGTAGGCGTGAGCTTGTCCGCCGTTAAAGGATGAAGAAGAGAATAGTAGATGATTTGAGCAAAAATGCCTGTTCGAGTGAAAGCCGCGAGATCTGAGAACGCACCAGACTCAATGGAGCGTAGTTTAGGCTCAAAGACAATTTCGCTAACTGGTCTGCCTGTCTTCTTAGCTACCCAAGCTTTGTAAGTATTTTCAGATTCCTCTCTTTGGTTTTTGCTATAGTGAGCGATGTAAGGATCGATATCCTCCAAATACTGTTCCTTAAGCTCAAAGGTTCCGACATCATTGAGTCCTTCGGGCGATTTAAAATTTGTCATCTCATCAAGGATATCTTGACACTCTTCCTGGTCTTGGAACTTATCGGGTAGCTTGCCACAAATCTCTGTAAATGATAGTGGTTTGAAGCAAAGTACATGGGCGATGTCTCGACGCATAGCCATTACATGAGAACCAGGATCATCATCATTCGAAACCAAGGACGTCCTGTCGCTAATCAAAACAATGAGAAGATGGATCAAATCCTCCGCAATATCAAGGATCTGACCATCATCAATTCCATCTGATTTCGCTTCATACAACCCTTTCATCCATTGCTCAAGACCAAATCGATCAATGATTGAAACGAGCATACGAGCGGGTGAACATACAACCATGGCGGTTTGAAGAAGAAAGATATCTCTGTGGTGGGATACATCGCGTAGAGTAACTCCGCGGTATGTACCTTGTTGGTGACGAAGACTCATACCGTTTCGAACCCACATGTTAGCTTTCATTTGCGCCAACCACGCACAAACTCTCAGAGGATAATCAAACGCTGCCACTAAATGATCTTCTGGGGAGTATTCTTGACTTGGCATAGTTCTTTGTCCCATGGGCTTGGGTTTTTGAAGAAGTTCTTGTGTAGTAAAGCTTAATAGTTGGATGAGCTGTTCCCGGGGCATACTCTTTCCACACTCAATGAGCCAGGATAGAGTGTAGTGGAGAGCATGATGAAAACTAATAGGTTGTGACTCTACCACAAACTTGACGACTGAATGCTGAACGACGCTGTTCGATTGCTCGGTGGTATCAAATTCGTAATCACCCACTTTCTTGAATTTGATTTCGTCCTTGATCTCTGCCTGAGTAAATCGTTTTCTCTCAGTGCCCAAAGAGCTGAGAATAACTGCCTTTGCTGCAGTTCGAATTGCCCTGCAGACAGGTTCTGTCGATTCGCCAGGAACCCGCTTGAAAGACTCGGAGAATTGTCTACACAGCCGATTGATCTCCCGTGTGATCAAAGATGCACTAATCCAAGCATCCGTTTCATATTCTACATGTTCACCAACAGCCCTGACATTTGGACAAATACCTTGATGGAGTTTGACCAAGTCCAAAAACTGCAGCATATATCTTTCTTCCGTGCGTAGCTTTTCTTGTACGTGCTCTGAACCGAATAAGTATTTCAAATCCATGAAAAAGTGGTACATTCTTCGATTTGTTACAGAGCCTGAGTCAAAAGCCAAAGTGGCATTTGGAAAGATCTCATAAGGATGTCCAACTTGTCGCGTGGTAAGAAAGGTGTATAGAATTGCCATTAAATTGGTCAAGAAGTTTCCCCTCTCCACGATCTCAGCAGTAATAGATGGCGTTGTCAACATTTGTAGAGAAATGTTGATAATTGAGTGATCTGGCTCCCTGTCGGCAATCAAATAAAGTTGCGCGAGAGTCGTGTAAAGGCCTGAAAAGCGTAGACCCAGCACACGTTTGAACTCTGGAATCGATACTACTGTCGAGATGTATAGTTCACGAAGATCAACTCGAACTTTCTTCCACATCCTCAAGTCGAACAAAATCAGCCAGTCTAATCGTAATTTGTGCCACAAATCCTCGTGTAGAGGTACAGATTCCCTGTCCGTATAGCCAGGAGGACTTTCAAGCCAGTATCTAGCTGGTTTTGCGATTTCCTTTTTAACTGGATTCGCTGGAGTCTTGGGAATCTCCATCTTGGCTTTTGCATAAAGGTTGTCTGATATGAGAGGTTGCATTTCTGCAGTATCGGAATCTGATGGTGTCAGATCACGATCTCTGGCGACTCTTTGAGGCGCAGGCGGAGGTGGTGGTGGGGGAGGTGGATATCCAGCCAAAGTAGCTTCTTGTACCTCTAACGCCTCATCGTCTCCACCGATCATATCGACATCTCCATCGTTATCGGTCTCTGTTCCAGTTTGGGTTTCCTGTTGAGGTGCCGGAACTGGTTGTCTGGTTGGCTGTATAATTCTTATCTCCGTTGGCTCTGCCGGATCAAAACGAACAAGTTCTACTTCTTCATCACTGGAAGCGTCTTCATCCGCATTTTCAAGCATACGAACAATATTAGCTTCATTGAGGTCATCATCATCTCCATTATCAGTATCGTCCGAGTCTGAATCAGTAGCAGCGACGGCGGCCATTACTGCCATAGCCTGAGTTCGGCGATCTGTTGTTATAATGTGTCTCAACACACGATTTTCAGCATCTGACCACAACATTTCCTCTCTTTCGTGATCATCAATACCCTTCAATCCTATGTCTGCGTTACTAGCTTCACTTCCGCGATTCCACTCCTTGAGCATTTCTTCACAAACCACCTGACGTAATATGTTGTGGTCTGGACCGACACTGCAACCAGAAATGTCACTGAGCCATTCGATGATAGTTCCACACATCTGCTCCCTGAAGGTATCCCGAGCAGAACGGATAGTAACTGTGACCTTGATCTGTTCCACAACCCTTGAGACTCTCAAAAGCTTGTCAATGTCGTGATCATATTTGATGACACTTCGACCAATATCATCAGTTTCATGCGCTCGCTGCATACCCTCCGCATTCGTTACCTTGCAAGCTCTTGCTACCTGGTCTCGAACTTCGTTGACAGTGTGCTTCTCGTCGTTCCAAAGAAGAAGTGCATATTCACATGGATCCTCAACTATATCCCCGTTATAGTAAGACGAAGTCAGTCGCGACCTCCTCTCATCCTGTTGTATCGACTCCCTTGATTTGGGCAATCGCAGCTGTTCTGGCGAACATGATATAACATCGCAAATATAATCAAAAGCCCGCCCGATGGTCATTCGAATGCTTTCCACCAATTCATCAGGCAGACTCGCTGCTTTGCCTTTGTCTTCGCCATCTACGCCAGGTCCATGTGCTGTATGTATTGAGCAATGTACTGGTAGACGCCATGCTTCTGGATCTCCACAGTCGCAACATCCGCTGTTGCCCAAGGATACACTCACATATACCATATGGCCCGTATGATCAGAGGAATCGTAACATCGACTGCAGAGTACGCATGTGTCATCGGAACTGCAAGTTTTGCATCGGTATGTAGCTTCTCCTGTCTTGAATATATGTCCGCAGACTTTCCCTCGAGCCGCCTCTGTAAATTCGTCGCCATCGGTTCCTCCTTGCGCTTTCCTCAACTTCCATACTTCACTGGCTGATGGCCTCGAGTTTTCTGGAAAGAAAAGGTTCAAGTGTTCTTTTTGTCCGCCGGCCAATGACCAGAAGAGACTTTGTAGTAAATCTCGCTCCGCTGCCTCTGTGTAGCGGTTCTGGTGGACGCGGGGCAATGTTTTCAGAAAGTCGCAGAGCTGCCTCGATGGCATAGATTCTTCCGCCATGCCTCTGTGGAACTGACAAGACGAAGAAGTTCCTGTCTCCTGCTCAAATTGGTGGGCGTTGACTATATGATGGTGGTGGTGTGCTTGTTCATCGATAAAGAATCGTTATCGGTATCGCAGTTTCCGCAAAGGAGGCGAGGTGAGTGCGTGTTGGTATAGATATAATCCTTCAACTCCAGAGACTTCAAGTGTGATGAGAGAATTATATGTAAAGGTGGGTATAATTTGATTTATAATACACAATATGAATTGTAAGTATTTGGGTACTCAGATAGGTGACGTTGTAAAGGTTTTGATTTATTTGTGGAGGATGGATGAATTGCGGCGGGGAAGCGTTTCATTTCATGAGCTTCCACAAAGACCAACCCTCACAACTCAGCATCTGACGTCTGGGCTTAAAATCCTACGATTAGATCGACCATATGGCTAGATCAAGGTATGGTGTTTTTGTATTTGAACATAGATTCATGAAATCGTTCGCTGTTCAGATGCAGATGCCATACAAGAGTCTTCAATGTTTAAACTTGACTTTGATGATGCATGAATGTCCAGATGGGTAAGAAGAACGAAATCATTTCCCACAGCACACTATTGAATATAATAATCGCGAATATAATACTTGGAGTTTTTACACACGAGAAAGGTGTCTCATTCTTGTCACGAGCTTAATGGAGGAGAGTACCAGAAGACAATGTCATCGTTGTACCAGTCTGTGATCTTGCTTTTATGCCCGTATGATTCTATGTTGTCGATTGTCTTTTGTACACTTTCAATGAAGGCTCCCTGCCCAATACTGACGCCCCGATTCTTTTTTCTAACAACCGCGTATCCCCATCAAGGCGTGATTCTTTCCTCTCACATCCATCTATACCAAAACCCCTCTATTCGTCGTCGTCCGCAGCCTCAACGTATCTCGCTCTGATATCCTTCCATTGACGCTTTCCCGGTGATCAGCACATTTCCTAACTTCTTATCTAGCAATACAACTTACTCCCTTGTTTATAGAGTCCCAAACTCGGTCTGTGATTGAATCATATGCCCTAACATACATCAGTTCAAGTCCTTTCCAGGCATTCCGAATGCATGTAAACATACATCTCGAATCCAAAAGCAGCACCAAACACTGCACCGAGGAACACATAGTTCTTTCGGAAGAGGAAGCTATATTCCAATCTTCATTAGCCCTTCGATCTCCAGATCACCCTCGCCATAACAAATGTCGTGGTGGTGGGCGCATCGCATAGCATCGCATCGAAAGAGTAACTAACTTGTAAAGAGGACGGCTTGCAGAAGACTTCAATTTCACCCATTAGCACAACTCCAAACACCTCGGGAATGCCCCTTCTAGTCAACATACCATGGCGATTTAATCAGTTTTGGTCGCAGATTATAGACAGCTTATCCGAGTGAAGTGATTCCGTAAATTGAAGTTGTAGGGCAATCGGACGAATTTTGGCTGAGCCGGGATAAAACAACGTGAAATTCCGATGGTCATATCAAAGAGCTTTTGATTGGTTGAGAGCTTTGGGCGGAACCGGCTTATGATTGGGTAACAATTTTGGCATGACAGCCTCATAGCAATTCTAGTAAAGTTTGATAAAGTTCGAGGTTTATCTTTACAATAACCAACGTGCTTCACCAATTTTTAGACTCAGCATTTTTCAAAATCTATATCTATATATTCATCTCTATCCACATCATAGAGATTTCCTCCCCAATCTAAGGGCCTCGTCCCTCAAACTCAAAAAATGCCCTCGGTCCCCACCCCCTCCAAAGCCGGCATCGTCGAAACTCAAACGGGCGATCGTCACATTCCCTCCTCCACGCGCGCCGACGGTACAAAGCGCAAAGAAATTAAAATTCGTCCAGGGTACAAGCCTCCCGAAGATGTCGAAGTATACAAAAACCGCACTGCAGAAAACTTCAAGAATCGTGCTAGTAGAGGTCCACCTGGTGCCGAGAGTTTAAGAGACGAATCACCTACAGCGGGGTCAGCAGCTAGCAACAAAAATGCAAAGAGGAGAGAGGCGAGGAAGAAGGCTGCCGAAAATGCAAAGGATGGGAATGGAGACCTGAAGGGAAGTCAAGCGGACAACTGGAGGGAAGGGAAGCAAAACGTGGATGGGGAAGAGGAAAAGAAGGAAGAGGTTGATCTGGAAGCAGAGAGGGAAAAGAAAGCTAGGAACTTGAGGAAGAAATTGAAGCAGGCCAAGGAATTGAAGGAAAAAAGTCAACAAGATGGCGCAAAACTGTTACCAGAGCAATTTGCCAAGGTTATCAAGATCAATGAGTTGATCAGGGAATTGGATCAGCTTGGGTTTGATGCCGATGGGGAGCCAAAAGCTAAGAACGATGCGAAGGATATCGCAACTACAGAAGAGGCCTTGCCAACAGAGGATGTGAAGGAGTGATTTTGATTTTCTTGTTACAACATCGAAACACATTACTATGCGAACGGCGTTAAATCTGGATTAAACAACGGTGGCATTTGAAGGCGCAAGAAGCGTGTCTTGGAGTTATAAATTATGGGTGGACAGATCTCAAGATCATAGCATAACAACCTGGAAATAAATGTCTATAAATTCCTATTTATCTATACGATCCCGTTTGCCTTATTCGCGGCATCAGCTCTAGCTAGACAATCTTCTACTACTTCCCAAAACCTCTTAATATCCAGGCCTCTTGGAATCTTAACTCCCTCCTCTCCTTCGGGAAGTAATTTAACAATCGTTCTACCGGTCTCCGATCCTTTTTGGGCATCATCATGACTTCCTTCAGTAACAACCTTTACCTCGAATCTCTCCCTCTTCCTTCCATCTTTAAAGTCATAAAAGGGAATTTCCGCACCCGAGATTCCATCCATGATAACAGCCACCGCCAACGGATCATGCAATGGTGGTCCCTCACTGATCCCAAAAACTCTATCATAGGTAGCGGCGAAAAAAGTCAGTAACTCTACCAACATTGTCCTCAACGTAGTATTTTCGTTTCCTTCCTTTCCATTCCTCAGCATATCCTGCACTTCCTTCGTGGCTAAAACTTGATGAGTGATATCCAATGGTATCAGGACCGCTTTCGTTTTAAGAACTGGGTGATCGAAAATAAATGCTGCGGCTTCAGGATCAACCAAGATGTTGAATTCGGCCCAGACGCTCCAATTTCCAATCCGTTCTTTGTGGTCGACTTGCCCCAATACCGCGTTTGTGAATCCGTTCCCGACAGAACCACCCATAATACTGACGCCCTTGATATGCTCAGCCAATCCCTCATACTTCTGAAAGCACAAGGCGATATTTGTTAGTGCACCCGTAGCAACAACCCATGCCGAGCCTGCTGGGGTAGCAAATAACGCCTTGGCCATCGCATCAATAGCAGGTTCATCAACTGGCCCTTTAGCTGGTGTCGGTAAAAGATCTGTTCCTTCCAAACCAGATTCCCCATGGATAGCTGGGGCGTGAACACCCGGGCGTACTAATCCGGCTCCTGAGCCCCGGTAGACGGGGATGTGAGTTGCCGATATGGCTGTGAGGAGAGAGGTGGCATTGTAGGTTGTGTGGTTGATAGAGGAGTTTCCGTGAACGGTGGAGATTCCTAGGAGATTTAGAGAGGGGTGATAGGCTGAGAGAAGGATCGCAAATGCATCCTATTGATTGAATTAGCTACTTTATTTTGTTTTTCGGCATGATATTGTCTTGAATCAACAATTCCCAACTTCTTAAATCTGGAGAATGGATCATGTGACTACTTATATCCATTTCAACAACTCTAATTTTTGCATAACGGCAATGCACAAGAAGCTTATTAAACTCTAAAACATCCCATGTTCTCTCATTCTATGCATCTAACATGCGTCGCATTGACAGACACGAAGACGTGATGTAAGAAGGTGGATATAAGACTTACATCGTGGCCTGCAAAAAGTGTAAGTGGTGGTTCCGATATCGCGGGGGTTTCATCTTGGGATAATAAACTCACCTGGATCACAATCTAACCAGACGTTGACTTTCTGTTGTTCGAATCCCGTACTTCCCATATTTGCAATATTCGTATGTACAATATTTTCAATATTCAAAGATGTTATTTTATCAAGGGGAATTTATGGCGCTGAGAGGAAGAAGCTGTCCTTTGATAAGTTAGAAGTGGGCTGAACTAAAGTTTGACTTTAGATTACCCGTCTTCCCGCCAAGCGAAACGGACATCTTGCCGTAAAAGGTTCGTTCATAATAATTGATGATGATCACCAACGTTGATGCAAGTCATCTTTTTGTAGTAAATGTACTGCCACACATCAGTGAAGTCGAAACTGCAAGTTCTGCGTTCTTATTGCGTGCAGACTTCCCGGTATTGTTATGATTGGAAGAATATGGTTCGAGGATCACTGACTTCCATGTTCTTTTGGTGCAACAACGCAACAGCATCCATAAACTTTCGGAACTAGGGGCCGCTTCTCTCTTTCAATGCAGGTTCTCTGTCTATCCAATAATGAGTTCAATGTTAGGTATCACAACACATCCAATATTGAGCCTCACCACAAATCCAATGTAAATTTGGAGTACAAACACCAATCACGACGGAGCTCTGTTCATGTTGGTTGCCTACACGCTGTGTACTATACGCCATAGACTTAAGTATCCGTGGTCCTATCAGGATGTCCTCGCTCTAAGTGGAGTGCCGAAAGCTTCCCCCTTTATGAGTGGTTACACAAAGATGTCGGTTATGTACCTGTTCTGTGCCACGATGCTCCAGATGTTCCAGTTGTTGGAATAATATTTCAAGAGAAGTCGGAGATGTCCGCTTCTTTGGCGTACCTTTACGACTTGTTGGCCGTTATTATTGCTCGCGCGTTAAAGTGCAAGTTATCCACATCTTATAGAGTTTCCAATAATCAATAATCAATATGGCAGGTCTCGTGACAGTTGTTACAAGTTTGCTCCCAGCGATGGCTCATGGGTCATTTTGCTCGAATCTTAACCCCTCGCGAATAAAGAAGTGGGCGCTCAAATTGATTGCGGACATTTGAGTGATGACGTCTCATATGATACAATGGTAAATACTTATATTTTTTGATTCTGCTGAAGCAAGGAGATCAGCTACTGCTTGCTCTCAAAGAAACCAATCTTCACCTCACTCAAATATTAGTTTACGCCATTTGATCCACCGAGAAACCTCGCAAATCGGACCACATTCCTTCTACCTGAGATTACTACGCCGTACAATTGCTTTGAGTTACCCAATCGTCCAAATACTATTCATTGCTATGAATAGGGCGGACGCCAGCTTATGAAACAGCCACAACACCGGGAGTGAGGGCCCATTCTTGTTAGTTGAACATGTTTCCACAACATACTCCTGGCCTTCGATAGTGCGGATGTGAGACAACTAGACTGGTGGAAGTGAGGGTCTAGTGGCATCAGGTTCCCCAGTCTCGATACCGTTGTCGAAGTGGAGATAACGGAATTACCAAAATAGTGGATGTGAGGGTCTAGTAACCGACACGTGGCGCATTTAGTCTTTCAACATTACCAAACATTGTTTATATTTCAATATACTCAGGTCCAGCACCAACAAATTTTGTTACCAAAAGCTGAATCACGATCCAGAAGCAGAGTTGACATTTTACCTTCGGGGGCCTCATCTCAATAGTGACCGATGACATGTTCAGTGGAGAAACGAAGAGATAGGAAGATCTCAGTAGTCCCTTATAATAAAGGGTGCAACCTGGATGTAGCGCCTGCAGGAAAGGAGTTCGCGATAGGCAGGACATATGCGCCAGAACGAACTCATATGACAAGTGATTGAAAGCTGCATCTCATTTTTTGAAAGGTTCTCACTTTCTCTAAAACTTCTATTCTGAAACAGAATATCATATTTTCAGCCGAAACAATAGACCTCCACACGAAGCCACGCAAGAACTGATCAAAAGATGCACCCCTTTGTTAAGGCGACATCGCGTTGAATCATCGGTCAACTGGTATCAACTTCTCTCGCTTCTCGCTAGCCAGTCCTACCCCATAAACCTCGTTCCACATTCCTCGATGATAAATGTATCCGATATTGAACTTTGGATCATAGGATATGATTTACAAATTGTAGTAGTTGAAAGATGATTTGAAATATTCATTCTACACGAAGGAAAGATGAATACATAAATGACGGTCCGCAATTCCATTTCCTTCAACTTTCGTCAATTATCAATTTCATCTACAACCCAAACCCATTACAACACTTTTGATCAGAACTCACTCTCGGCAACAACAACATAGAAAGGAGGGCATTTAAATGCCATTCCGTCAGATTCCGCACGCCGACGAGCTCTAAATTTCTTCATTCGCGTCATCTTAAAGCATATTCGTCGGGATATTACGCTCTTTTCTCAGGTCTCGAATTCAACTTCCTCGCTTTAGATGCCATCTTCCATTCTTATATCCGTCCTTCTTTACCCTTCCGTTCCTCACAGCATCTTTTTAGAATGTGCATCCGCCATATCCAGCCTTTCCCTTCTCTCTATTGCCAATCCCAATTCGTCCCCTTGCAACTCACACACCCACCTAGACATGTTGTCTTGAAGGAAATCGATTTTTGTCCAGGTTAGTTGTGGGAGTTCAGTCACAACTAATATCAACAGCTTGCTAATACATACACTATGCTCAGGATACGATGTATCAAATTATTTAACGTGCCCCAAAGGATTAGAAGAACTTGTGTGGGAGATATTGCCAATGAACCAGGCTTGTCGCGAGTGCGAAAGGGAATTGGGAGAAGGAATGGGAAGATTGAGTTTGTGATAACGGGACTGGGAAAGTGGTGGTATGGAACGGAAGGAAGAACGAAATATGTAAGTTGGGAAAGCAAGGATTTGGGAGAAGGCTGACGTGAAGACTAGTCTGGCTCTATCAAGCTTGTGCGTCGCCAATTCAACCGAGCCATCTCTTCACCCCTTTTCCCCGTTCTCTGTTCATGTACTCGAGTAATAGTACGCTATGTGTGGGTCAACTTTGTTCTATATTTCTAATTTGCTCACGATGGAACCATGCAGGAGGTTGGACTAAGATTGTTTGTAATGCGGCATGTTTTAACAGAAGTTACGAGTTTTATTATTCTTGAATTTTTCTACTACTAAATCAACTCTGCTGGAACGGAATTGGTTATTTCGGTCTTTACATCATATATTTTCTATAGCTTGGATAAACGGATTTGGACTTTGAACAGGGAAACGAGTTGGTAATACCGGTGCACTACGAACGGATCGTTAGGAATTAATAGCAGGCAGGCATGGAGCAGACGTGGGTGGTTGATCTTAAACTTCACTACTTCTTGAAACTTTCTCTACTCAAGTATCTTCAAATAATGTGCTTAATACTTAAAACAGAATTTTGAAAATAAAATCATTTTTACATGGATAACAAACCTCCTCGAACCAAAATCAGTAACATGATACGGACTTCAACTATTCTTCTCAGATCCTCTCCGTCACTTTCTATTCTCATAATCCCAAGCAAGTATAAATCTCTCGAATACCCACACTTATCTTCTCCATGAGGATATTTCCATATGATATGACAAGTATCAATCAACAATTTATCGCTACCACATACTATTCATTTCCCATATGGATTGCACATCGACCCACTCCATTCTCAGATACTCTTTCTTCTGACAATGCTTCATGCATTGATGCTATAGTATAGTAAGATCCATCGAATTAACAAGTAATCACTAACTCAAAAACGAATCCCCTTGAATTAACCGAAGACACACGCTTATGGAGGTTATGTGAAAATGACTAACTGGGCGGGCTATAAAAGGTTGCGTGGAGTAATTTCTTCCCAGAGATTCAAATTGCTAGGTGGATGAGTTTGGGGTCATGGTTTGAGGGAGAGGGAGAGGGAGAGGGAGAGGGATTTAGGGTTTGGGAATATGCTGTATGTGTGAGGTTGGAATTACTTGGATTGGTGTTTGTGGGATTCGAAGGAATGAGAAATTGTTGAGTTGTGTCTTAAGTAGTGTCTTTGTATATTTTTCTTGGGGAATCGATAGTTGATGGATTGGTGCTGTTTGTTTTGTGCAAGGACTAATAGTCGGCTCCTCCTAGTTTCTAGTCAGGGAAAGTGGTTGTCCCCTTAATTACTTTTTTTCATAGATATTTCACTCAATTTTCAAAATGAAATCATAAATGTAATATCATTGAATTCAATGAAATCGTAGTAGTCTAATAATATAATTCATTTCCAAATAATACAATGTTTTTTGAACGGGGACAACCGGTTTCGCCAACTAGGAACTAGGAGGCCGCTTGTAAGAGCCGACTATTACGGACGGAACTTCCGTGTGAGTCTTGATTATGTCATCAAGAGATAATCAGCTTGAGCGCGATAACGTGATACCGCGTTTTAGTAGCGCGACCACAAGAACGCCACCCATTTACGCTTCTTCTCTTGAAACTTAACATCATGTGAGAGTTATGACCAGAAACGCCTGAAACATGGCAAAATTACAAGCTGCAACAGTTTCCAACAAACCAGTTCGGAAGCGCAAACGGAAAGACACCGAAGATGCGCATTTAGATGCTACCTCGCCCATGTCCCTCGAATCCGCGGTCAAGCAGGATCAAGGAAACTTTGCGACAACTGACAGTATCACTGTTCCCACGAAAGAAAATGATGGCGGGAAAAAGCCACGACGGGTATTGAAGGGGAAAGCCACCCCTGCGCTCGCTCGAAATGAATCTTCTTTCACGAATCCGGTGACTAGTACCGTTCCATGGCCTCTCTCTTTTCAAACTCTCGAGAAGACGCATCGAGCATTGAATCTAGTCTATACATTCTGCTCTACACGAAAACATCTAGCAACTACTTTCGATAACCTCAAGAGTGCGGTTGAAGGTCATATAAAGCGGGAGCTAAGGGTCGAGGATATTGCACAGATAGTGGCGCTGCGTCCGAATGGAATGAACTTCTCATACGTGGATGAGGCAATGCTACAATTGGATGTTCGAGGCGCAGAAAGAGATGAGACTTTTAAGGGAGGGCGAGCGAAGAATTGGCACGCTGTTGGACCTGCTCCAGATGCTTCTGTAGGAGGTCTTACAGGTGTCGAGGGATTAGGGTATGGTGAAGGAGCAGATGGAGAAGGCAAGGAAGTTCTGCTGTTTGAATTCATAGATGGTGATCTGAAGAGACAAGTGCAAAGTAAGAAGACGGGAGAAGCAGTAAAGGCAACCAGAAAATTAAAGGATGAGGAATTGAAGATGCCGGTTTTCAGTCAAAAGCAGATGATGAACTTAATTGAGAAGAGAAATACAAAGTTTGTTAGTGCAATCAATGCGTTTCTTAATCGATGCGATGCAGATGGCGTCGATGCAGAAGCAACTTTACTCAAAGAAGCTGAGCCGTTAATTCCTATACCGTCAATATCGAGAAGTAGCACGCCGAAGCCAGATCATAGTGTTCTGCCCAAAAGCATACCTAAGGAACGCGCAAGTATATCGAGTATCATCACGGAAATCAAAGAGAGCGAATGGTATACAGGTCAAATTGTACCTGACGGCCATCGTGTCTTCGATCCTCAAGAAGCAATATATGGAGATTTGAATTTCGTGCTGAGTCAAAATCTAGTCAATGCCTTGTACAATACCAAGAACATTACGCAGTTTTATGCTCACCAAGCTGAAGCTATCAATAATCTTCACGATGGACATAATGTTATTGTAGCAACCTCAACGAGTTCTGGGAAGTCTTTGATATATCAGATACCTGTTTTACACGAGCTTGAAAAAGATCCGCATTCTAGAGCAATGTACATATTTCCCACCAAAGCTCTAGCACAAGATCAAAGGAGAAGTTTGAAAGAGATGATGAGGTTCATGACCGGTCTTGAGGAAGCTATTGTGGAGACTTTTGATGGGGATACGGAAATGAAGGATCGGAATATGATACGCGATGAGGGAAGAATTATATTCACAAATCCGGATATGCTACATATTACCGTTCTTCCACAAGAGGATAAGTGGCGAACATTCTTGCAGAATCTCAAGTTTGTTGTCGTCGATGAAATCCATGTTTACAATGGGCTGTTCGGGTCTCACGTGGCTTTCATAATGAGGCGGTTAAGGAGAATCTGCGCAGCATTAGGCAATCGACGCATTAAGTTCATATCTTGTTCTGCCACGGTTGCAAACCCTATGGAGCATTTCAAAACAATATTCGGAATTGAAAATGTACGAATGACAGATTTTGATGGGTCACCTTCTGGTAGGAAGGAGTTTCTCTGTTGGAATACACCTTTCAAGGATCCTGCAGATCCTGCAAGTGGACGTGGAGACACACGAGCTGAGGCTGCTAGATTATTCTGCCAGCTAATCCTTCGAGGAGTCCGTGTCATAGCCTTTTGTCGTGTTCGAAGACAATGTGAAGCTTTGGTTGGTGCGGTGAAAGAGGAACTGGCTACCTTGGGACGTCCTGAATGTATGGCTCGTGTGATGGGATATAGAGGTGGATATACACCACAAGATAGGAGACGAATTGAAAGCGAGATGTTTGAGGGGAAGTTAATGGGTATTATTGCAACGACTGCTCTAGAACTTGGTGTAGATATCGGATCTTTGGATGCGGTTCTGACGGTGGGGTTTCCATACACGATTGCGAATCTGCGGCAGCAAAGCGGAAGAGCTGGACGGAGGAACAAGGACTCGCTATCAGTGTTGATTGGTGATTGTTTCCCTAGTGATCAGTATTATATGAATAATCCGGATGAGATCTTCACCAAGCCAAATTGTGAGTTACAGGTCGACTTACAGAATATGCTAGTACTTGAAGGACATGTTCAATGCGCCGCGTTTGAAATGCCTATTCGTCCGGATGAAGATGCGATTTACTTCCCTAAAAACTTGGCCGAGGTAGCGGAAGAGCGACTAGTAAAAGATGAGCTTGGTTTCTACCATTGCAGCGAAAGATATAGACCAACTCCGTCAAAATTAGTCGCAATCCGAGACACTGAGGAGGATCATTTTGCCATCATTGATATCAGCCATGGTAAAAATATTGTTTTGGAAGAACTAGAAGCTTCTCGAGCATTTTTTACACTTTACGATGGTGGTATATTCCTCCACCAAGGGAATACATATCTCGTCAAAGAATTCTCGCCAGAGCGCAAGATCGCCAAAGTTGAGCTTGTCAAAGTCGACTGGACAACCCAACAGCGCGACTACACCGATATTGATCCAATCGAAACCGAAGCTATTCGCCGCATCCCCAACTCCCTTTCTCGTGCTTTTTTCGGCGCTATCAAGATCCAGCAGAATGTCTTTGGCTTCTTCAAACTCGATAAGAAGAGACGCATTCTCGATGCCATTCAAGTGGATAATCCGCCTATTATTCTCCATAGTAAGGGAATGTGGCTCGATGTTCCTAAAGTAGCTCTCGAGATTCTCGTCGAGAAACGTCTCAATATCGCTGGTGCCATTCATGCAGCAGAACACGCAGTCCTATCACTTATGCCTAATTTCGTAATAAGTATGCCCGGAGATGTCCGCACGGAATGTAAAATCGCTGTGAAAGATTTCGCTCAGAAAGAAACGACGAGGAAACGTCCTGCTCGTCTTACTTTCTACGATGCTAAAGGTGGAGCTTCGGGCTCCGGTATTAGTACTAAGGCTTTTGAATTCATTGATTTGTTACTTAAACAAGCTTTGAGAAGAGTAGAGGGTTGTCATTGTTATGAAGGTTGTGTAGAGTGCGTTGCGAGTGAGAATTGTAAACATGCTAATGAGGTGATGAGTAAAGCGGGTAGTGAGGTTATTCTGAAAAGTCTGCTCGGGATGGAAATTGATGTTGATGCGTTGCCGATGGGGCCAGTGGATGAGAGAGATAGGGGAATTGAGACGGTAGTTTTGGCGGAGACGGTTATGGGTAAAGGGAGAGTGAAGGGTTTGGGTAATCTGGATGATGATGTGGAAGTAAAAATTAAGAACGAGCCAGAAGATTGAATTGATTGAGATAAATGGAGGGCAACTGCATTGAAGAGCGAATAATGATTGCATGATTGATGGGTGCGTGGTTTTTTAGTATTATGTATGATCACATCACAGTCAGCATGCATATAGAATTAGTACGAAAACCCCCAATCAAACTGATTTACCAATCCGTTCTTATCACAAGGAACTTCAATCCTCCGGCTATACTTTGTAATTGCAGCTGTTCAATGCGGAAAGATGGTTTTGGTGCCTCGTGACAGGAGCATGAGCCCATATTCATTAAGCGAGAAAATCTTAATTTGCGTGTTTCAAGTCGTACAAGAAGAGGAGAGAACCTAGCGATTTTTTAGAAGGGATGTTTTTGTTTGATTTTGTGTTCGGTCTGGAAATATTTCTTGGTGATGTTATATGGTTAACTATATAATCTTTGTTGATTGTCTTGACTAGATGGGTTCATTTGTTGAGGGGTTTCCTGAAGTATAGGACACAAAGTTTATTAAACTTCTAATTCTAATGAAATAACTTTTACTTTTATATTTATTTCTGGATTACCTTTGGAAAACATCATGTTCTTATTTCATACATCTGTATAGTTTCATCACGATTTTGGCATGTTCCTTTAAGGGGGGTATAGAAGAGAGCATTAACTTCCTACTGACCAAGACTGTCAGTCGGTGCTAGCAATGTGCTAGTAATGTGCCTTACTAACATTAAACCATATCTTTGAATTTTTCATACAGACAAGTGCTGGATCCATATTATCACTTTCAATCTTTATGTTTTAAGTATATCTTTAGTGCTTCTTTGTACTGTTTTTGAATCATGATCTTGTTTGACTGTAATAGGATTTATCCAACAGTCACTTGGTGACTGGTACTATACCCACCAACCTTAAGCAATATCTTTAGATGTTCCCATGAAGACAAGTTTTGGATCTATACAATCAGTTTCTCTTTGCATGTTTCATTTATATCTCTGTGATATCTACGGATCATGGTCTTGTTTGACTGTTATAGAATTTATCTAGCAGTATCTACTACCGCTCTTAAGTTTCCTTTCACATGAGAATTGTCTTGAGAATAGAGTCAAGTTTCTGGTTGAAGCATCATGACTAGTACTGTCATGTTGAGCTTCCAAGTGCCTCTTAGTCTGTTGATTGTACGGTCAAGAGAGCAGCTCATGATTTTTATGAGCGACTTTGATAGTATAAAGGCTTGATATCTTTTGATATTCAGTTTTCTCCATCAACAACTCCTGAGTTTCTACTACTTGAGATCTCAACATCAACAAGATTCTTGAATATCTTCTCAAATCAACTCAAGTCTACTATTGTATTCTTTTACTGATCTTTACGTTTCAACTCAATTCAAAGGGTCTTTCAAATTTTCTAAAACATACCATTCTTTTCACAATGAACAAGATGAATGCTTTCCGAGGAACAGATGCCGCTTCATTGGCATTCAAGGAGGAATTGGTAAAATTAGCACCGGGATACTACCTCGGAGATCTCCATCGTCATATTTATATGACAGGACAAGACCTAGTACGCGATGCATGCACTGCATATCAAGAAGCTCTCGCAGGGGAAGAAGATGCGGTGGAAGATGTTAAGCCCGCTCACCCGAGCAAACCTCGTATGATTCCTATCGTTCTATTCAAATTATCCGACTAATATATCTACCCAGTGATGAAATCGTTCCTCGATCTCGGTTTGACCAAGAATGTGATTCATGGTAACAGATCATCCTTTGAATTAGCGTGTCAGAACTGGCTCTCTTCTGCCAAAATGTATCACCCAGCATTTGGGTACTTCAAATTTGAATACTTGATGTTTGGGCAAATTGATTACAACTCTTGTTTTCGGTTTGATGATACTCTTAATCATGCCGGTACTTCAAACATGAAAAAATATCCAGCCCCATCGTACTCTTGGTTGCATGCACTACCAAAGGCTCTCGCCGGAGATGATAGCGATACTGAGACTCTCAGAAGCACTGGTGATCAGTTCATGAAGAAGGAGAATAATGGAGACAACTACAACTCCAAAGATTTTGGGGGAAACGAAATTACAGGCCATGCTGGTGATTCCCACCAGCCATATCTCGCAGCGCCCAGATCCCCTGAAAAGTCAAGCCTTTTTGAGGGCACAGCCTACATTCCACCTCACAAGAGAGGCGATGCTGATAGCTCACACTCGCGATCACAATCTGATTCGGTTATTCTCCTATCGAATACTGTTCCAGGTAGAAGCAGAGTTAGCAACGAAAACCAGTCTGAAGACGGCGCACAATGGCAGGCGAACACCAATATGAGCAGACGAACATTGACTGGAGGCTATTACAAACCGCACTTCAGACTTTACGTACCGGCCTCTGTACACAGTGGCTCCGTACATCCAATGACAGAGAGTAGTCACAGCAGATCGTTTTCAACCCAGTCAAATTACAAAGCGACGGGACAAGGCACCAAGGCAATGAGAGATCTTGCCGATAACTTTAACTGCTCATTATTTGTGAGTCATCTCCCAGAAGATGTCAAGTATAAGGAGATATTCGCAGTCATCACCACCGGGTCCGTGATATCTCTACACATTAACGAACCCATTCCTGGACGTCCCTTTTCCGCTGCCAGGATCACCTTCAAATACCCCGAAGGAGCTGCTCGATTCATGGCACTAGTGAATAGTTCCATGGGGGTGCAAATTCGAGACCATCATCTCGCTGCCGTCTACAATGGCTACGGCATGGTCAAACACGCTCAAAAACATCAAAGTTGGGTCATTCATATTCATGGACCCTATAAACTCATGGCTGAAGGTTTCTGGAGAAAATACTTTGGCAAGGTCACGAGATATCAACTTGATCATGTTGGTTATTTGCCATTTGACCCAAATAATAAGGTCACAAGGTCCATGGAGTTCCGCTTTTCCAGAATCGAAGCACAGGCTCAGTCAATCTTGATAACTATCATCCATGATCCTCAGTTTGAGGGCAAGGTAATCTGTAAATATGGGCCAGATCCTTGTGGAAAGGGCTGGGAGGTCTTGCCTCCTAGATAAAGGCCCTTTAAAGAAATGATAGAGTGTAATAGATTCAGGATAAAATGGGACAAGTATGTGTCAATGGGAGAAGACTTTGGTAACGAACGCACGAAGACTCGCATCACTGGTCATATTTCGGAAAAACTCTAGATATAAAGCGTAAAGACAACGGAGGTAGTAAATTCCTCTGGAATAAACATTTTAAACTCATGTAGAGAATTTTTGCTTTTGATATAATTTGCTTTTTCTTTGCACGTAGGTGATGCAATAATTGTTCCATCAAATGAAAACTATGCCATTTTCCTGTGCTCAACATCCTCTAATTTTGGTAAACTAAACTTTTACAGCTGACAGAAATTGATATTTACTTCTAATTTATCTTCACAGTTACATTTCATATCGTTTGCGAATTATATTGGGCGAAATGGCATATAAATTTTAATGCAGCATACATTCATCTAAAAGGATCCATCCAAAGCTATGGATGCTTCTACACATGGCGCTAGAAAGTTTTCAACTAATTGGATGAATACTAGAGTTCATGACCCGTGATTAGTAACTAGAGTCATGATCTTTCAGTGAATCTGTACCTAGACCTGGGTCATTTGAGTTTATTGAGCTCATTCTCGGTTAAGTCTTGGCTGTGCCTGAATCCTAATTCACTTCAAATAAACTGCCTAGATTTATGTTTCAAAAGATGAACTGGGTTTCTTATCTTGCTCTCTGACTCTACGGCTGTTAGATAATATCATGTGTCATAGTTTCAAAAATGAAGTGAATGTATAATACCAACAGGAGTGATGTAAGAAACTTGGTCTATGTCCATGAAGCAGAGGCACCCATGGCTGCTCTGTTTGTGTAAATCTTTTGACTAGGTATCCATCTGTTATCTCTTGGAACTCTTTTGGAAGATTAATTTAGAAGGTAGACGCACAAAAATAAAAGATCAACATTTAATAGTATAAAAATGGTTCGAATTTCATTCAAACTGCACTTCCCTCTCGGCGATCTGAAAAGTCTGCTGCCCTATCTTATTTTTATATAACTATTTGAGATTCTTGTCTTCCGTATCAAAACACCATATCATTGAGTCTAATTGAATAATGCCCTATATATAATAACTTGCTCATTGACATCATTTTGAAGTTTGTTTACCAATATATTCAACATATCACAGCCACCCGAGGCTTTTCATATAATCTAATTTCATTTTACAGTCCGACCAGAGGTGCCAAGAGCTGAGTATCTTGAACTATTTTATTCTCCACCAGCTCAGTTCCTTTCCTTGGGTTTCAGTACCAATTGCCAAGCCAAACTAGCCCTATCTACCTCATTAAACTCAAGATATACACATGCATTATGATTCGCTTACCTGTCCTGTTGCAGCAGTACACAGATATTCATTGGCTGACATATACCGAAACTAAATTTGTATAATGACATCAATTTATTCACTCTTCCAATGTGAGCCGTATGCAAATTTTCCTTGAGTTCAATACAGGTGTTAGAGCAGTACGATGCGGCTGTGAATTGAACTTGCGCAAATCTTGCTCGAGTAGCAGAAGTTTTTTCAATTTATAAGTCTTCCATCCTCCCAAACTTCCATCTAACTCTCAAGTTATTTCCAACGACTTTCCTCGCAGTTTCTTTGCACATTCATTTACTTCAGACAATATTTCTCGAAATCCCTTCTGGGCAACAACTCCATACAACCTGGACTTCTTTTCTCCTAGTTAGAAATATCTCGGTACTGTATCTCACAATTCAGAAGGAAAATTTCTTTACTTGCTACCTTCAAATAATTCAATCATTCAGAAATACCCATTTTTCTCTTGAAGAAACTAGCAATCACCTGCTACTCTTCTTAATCATTTCAATTCAAGATGGATATCACAGTCTCCAAATCTTGGTACAACGGTCGCACTTCGCCTTCCGAAAACTCCACCAAGAACCGTAAACCCCAGAACAAATTAGTTGCGGGAACACGTTTGAGTACATCGTCCAAAGCCAGTGGTATGTTTCTCTTCTACCAAGCTTTATTTAAGTAACGTGACTAACCTTCAGTGAGATACCACAATCACTGCGAGAGAAAACCCTGCCCCCTTTCGAGTCTCGAGAAATCATGTCCAACGTCTCGAAAGCCTAGCGACTAGAGCAGAGCATGACCAGGATGAAGAACACGAGTTTGAAATCGAAAGTAAAACCCTGGGTCAAAGATTCGCGGGGCAGATGACTCTTGATGAATCCATCAAGAACTCTCCACCAAAGCGCTCCCGGTGGCACGATATGTTCGAGTCTCGACACCGAATGGCAGCCCAACAGAGCACTGTCACGAATGCCAATGGAAAGAAATCGCCATTGAGTATATTTGGAAATGCTCTGCCCAAATGGTCGCCGGCAAATGGCGCATCTAATCAGATTATGGGCTCTAAGAATAATTCGAGTCCATCGTCAACTCCCGATAAGACCCTCAATTCAAAAGACACCAAGAAGTTCAAAGCATTTCTTCATCGTGGTGATGGAGCTGTACCTTTCTGCATCTCGCCCCACGGTGCCCATCAACAATTCTTTCCGGTCTCTGCTCGTTCATCCAAGAATGCTTCTGTGGTCGTCCCATCCAATACTCCTTATGAAGCTATTGGCGCTGCTCGTTCTATCTATGCAGCTCAACCAACTCAGATAGCTCAGGTAGCTCAAGCAGTTCAGCCAGTTCAACTAGCTCCGCAGCATCTGAGGACAGTTCGATCAATGAACAGTTCCAGGAGTATCAATTCGAGGTCAACTGCACACACAAGGACCGACACTGGTTTCTCCACTGCTTCTGGTGCCGACAGTTGGACTCCCGCGGACCGCAGCTTCGACACTTCTGTGTCTCAATATACGAGCCACACTCGAATGACATCTGCATCTGGAAGTTTTGTTGACAAGAGCCAGCACACTCGGATGACATCTACGTCGACAGGTTTTGGTAACTTTGCATACCATCCCGCCATTTTTGAGGATGAACAGATGACCATTGCCCCCCTGAATGATTCATCAACTGAGTTCGGCGACTTCAATCAAGTAGGCCCAGAGATCTTCCCAGTCTCAATGGACTACTTCCCACAAAGTATGGTTGTTGCACCAACAACTGCGTTTGCTCCTCAGCCTGCAGCAATGGTTATGGATAACATGATGATGCCACAAGTCGCAATTCCGGATCTCTCTCACTTGGTGAAGAAGTTCCGTCCAACTAATATGCTTCTCCGAGAGCAAGGCATGATTCCGGACAACTCTCGTCATGATACCAACTACGAGGGTGACGAGAACCATCCTGATCTGCTTGATCTTCCGGAACACATCAATTGTTGTATGTGGATCATCAACATTCCAGAGGAAATAGGATACGCTGAGTTCATGCAAATCCTTGATTGTGGCGCCGTTGCTGCGCTTTCTATGGTCGAACCTCAAAATGGCCATAGAACACAGGCCGCCAAGGCAACGTTCAAGACTAACGCTGCTGGTACCGAGCTTTACCGTCGTGCTCGTATCAAGGGCGGTCTTCGCATTCGTGGCCGTAAGATCAAGGTCTGGTACAATGATTACGGCGCATTCGAATGGACAGGCCCTGAGACTCGCTTCCTGGAAATTGAAGCACCTCAAATACTTGATGAAGCCTTCTGGCATGGCTACTTCGGAAGCTGGTGCAAGTACACCATCATTTCTGTCACTTCAATGCCCTGTAGGAAGTATGGCTTTGTATGCACGAGATTCGAGTTCGTCAGAATTGCTGGACAAGCACAGACTTGCTATCAGGCAATTAAAAAGGACATGACATTCCTAGGGCAGGTGCATGTCCGATATGGAATCGATCCTAATGAAGTCTAATTGAGATGCAGGCAATTGGGTGAGGGGTTGAAGGGATCCAATGGATTTAGTCCGAATGTTTGAGTACGGGAGCGATCAAGGTTTAGGCTAACGGGTCTGAATATTGGTTCTTTGTCACTGATGGGCCTTTCTGGCAATAAATTTTCGATACCGACGCATTGGAAACAACAAGATCTTTTCAAATGTAGTCGTGACATAGAACAACAAGAGAGCGAGTTCTCTCGTGTTTTCCAGCCGACGATGTGCCAAGCAAATCCAACGTCGAGAGTCAAACACGACAAAGACTTGTGCGATGTCTCTTAGAACTTACAGACCAGGTAACTGTGATACAGCGGCAGCAAATCTTCATGTTGGTTTGGAATTGCTTCTGTCCCGCTGGACTCAACAAGCTTTTGGAATACACACACCGAACTTCCTCCTACAGGGCTATTTCCTTTGTCTAAAAATTCAAAAATGGAAATTTGATCAGGTGTACTCCTCCGATTAGATGGCCATAGGTGTGGAGATTATAGTAGCTAAAAAGATAGAAAATTGACCAAAAATAACTTAAAATTTACCATTTAATTGTAGTTTTGTTGAATCCTGAAACTGTTCTGCATTTTTCCTCCATCAATCACTACTGATTTTCAATGCCTTTTCGTTTTGAGCAGTCCCAATGCAGTCAGAAAGCTCCTCATAGTCCTTCATGGTGACGTGAACTAGCGACAATGTCGCTTCGATATGACCACAGTTGAGGAGTGCAATCAAACGTAGATAGCACAAAAGATGACAGTATTAGCTTTGTACTTGCATCTAGAGAACGTATGCAGGTTCGTATCAAGTCAGATCAAAGATATAGAAATCGACCGGAAATATTCGTATTATATCAAAGTGCCAGTCATCTTCTGTATCTATGCCTCGTATCAAACAATATATTCAAGCAGCAATATAGTTCTCAGCGCCGAGACTATAAAGACCGATACACATATAACATGCCTACTAACTTCAAGAACCGTAATCTATACATTTCCTTGGATTTCTTAGTACTAGATTGAGGAATCTATGACGCACTAGAATACCAGACAAAGCCTGCTATACATCTCTTTGCAACAATCTCCAACCTCAGGATCTAAAGATTGTATTCATTATGGGATTGCTACTTGAATATGAATATGACAGCATAAGTTGAAGTTGTCATGAGAGTTTAAGGTAGCATTGTCATGTGGTAGTAACCTTTGAAGTTCACGATATAATCTGGAGTATCTCGTCTAATCCCGCATTGAGGAATCTCGTAATTTATTAATTCAAACCTGTTGATGTATCAAAATTGTATCTAATAGATCTATTTATCACACTAAATGCTTTGGTCTGGGGAAATTCGTCTTTGCATAAAGTCATTCTCCTTCAAGCTGAAAAACACAGCCAGCCGAAATCATTTCAACATCCGTGGTGAATCTGAGCCAGCCAACTGCCGGCAATCAAAATTCTCAGACCCATCTGAATTTGACAGTATTTCTACCACCCGAGTTCCAACTCTCAGCTTCATTCTACTATCCCGACGAGCCCCTTACGGAAAATCCTTCGCACAAGGATCCGGTACATACTCCACAGTCAAATGCTCTGCATAGACAGGATGCATCTGCAACGCCTCCAAACACTGCGTCGCCTGACCATTGATTCTCGCAAACCCAATAATCATCTTTCGGTTTCCTTTCACAGCCGACTTAACATATTCCTATCCTGACAACTCATGATCACAAAAAGTTTTAAAAAACACCTTGAAATGATCATATACCACATAACGACTCGGACCCTCAATAGATATCATACGAGTTTTATCTTCACTCTTATATTGAAAATATCCGAATGTGTTGTAACGTGCGTTGACTCTGCGTCCGCGAATGACAATTCCCTCTTCACTATCGCACTGGTCTTTGAACCGCGCAGCCGCTTCAGGATACTTGAAGACGAGTTTTGCGGCAGACATGATGTATTCTCCCTGCGGACGAGTGATTTCGAAGGCGGTGACGGCACCGGTATGGATTTCGTCGAAAACTTCGTGGGCTTGGATGTCGGCGGCGAGATTGGTGAGCCAGAGAGCACAGTTAAGATGATCGGAGAGTCCACGAATGCCGGCGCGCGGATTACCTTTGTAGTTTCCGGATGAAGTCTGAGATTCTTCTTCCGAGGGGGCGAATGAATTATTTCGTCGTTGGAGTTTGCGGGAGGGGACAACACTGAATTGAGAGGCGTAGGGATCGATCAAATGGGGGAGGTCTAGTTCGGCATTCATGGAGGTTATGGTGTGGGGGTCATAAGTTTGGTTCCGGTTGTCAAACTGATGTGTCGCATCGGAGGGATAATGAGGTGCTGGTGGAAAAGTTGGGGCTTGAATATCATGATTTGTGCCTTGGAGAGGGGTGTGGGTGGGAGTAACGCTACCAGAATGAGAGGCGCTGAACGTTCTGGAGTGAGTAAAGTAATTGGGCAGAGGAGAAATTTGCCCAGTTTCGTGTCGTCGTTGTGCCCAAGCTTCTTCATCGTATAGAGCTACCGGATCATACACACTGGTATGTCTACCATTCTCTACATTTCGGGGCCTTGTACTTTGCTGACGGAAAGATTGGTGGTATGCTCGTTGCTGTCGGGGCCCGGAAAAATGATTATAGTTTCTCCATATATGTCCTCCATTACGAGGTCTTCTTTTCCTTTCAAAAGAAGGATATTGAGCCTGGGAAGAATTTGGAACACTCGGACTGATCAGGTTGGTAGGGGGAGTTGTAGGATTGTCAACTTTTCCTGTGAGAGTTTGGGGCTCATGAGTATCTAGGTCCATATCTCGATGTGATACTGATCTACGTCCTGCCGCTTGTCCAAAAATAGGGCTGACATTTGGATCTTCTAGCTGTACAGACTGGTTATATGCTATGCTTTTGTAGGTCTTTCCGGTAAGAACATGTTGTCTGGCCATGTCATCTCCACCTCGCTGCGCAAAGTTGTTATTGGATAAAAAATGTGAATAATCGTTCACACTCGGCCTCATCATGGGGTTCCGATGATATTTTTCGAGCTGAATGCCCTCGGATTGCAAATTTCGGTCATGCTCAAAATATTTGGACTCAGTATCTTGATGCTGAGCAAAAGGTTGAGCCAAGTTGTCTTGATTTGGAACCCAATAACCAGGTATATTTGTGTGGGAGGCACTACTCTGGTGAAACTGGTATGCGTACTCAGCTTCTTTTGCTTCTTTCGCTTCTTTGCGTCGGCGATTGTCCTCTAAAACTGCGGCTAATCGTTCCTGGACAGAGGCTGGTGTTTTACCTAAAGGAGCAGTGGTTAATTTGATGGGTCTTGAGTCAACAGAAGTAGGAGATAGATTCTCAATAGTGCGCTGGAGATGCTCACCGTCAAGCAAGAATACATTCCGAGGATTCATGTTCGCATCGTATGTGACCGGAAGCGTGGGTCTGGACGGGCCAGCTTTTTGGGGGTTTGAATGATAGTTCATTTTGACCGCCTAAGAGAAGGTTCAGAGGTGCTTAGAGGGTTTCTAATTCGGTAAAATTATGTGAGAAAAAGTAGGTTTTTAGATTTTGTGTAGTATATGCTTGCTTGATGAAAGTTCCTTATGGATATTTTATTGAGGTGGAAAGGTTTTGCATACAATATAACTTGAACGTCCTTTATTATCAAGATCGAAAAGAAGAAGATTGGAACTTGAAAGGTATAGGAGCTAGACTTGTTAATACAATAGTCTTATATTAGTTTTTTCTCTTGGCTGTATAAGCACGTGCAATGATTTTCATCTCTAATACAGTATCTGTATAGACCAAACATATTCGAGCAGACTTTTATTTACTGGTTGTTAATGCTTCAAACTTATTGTATGGTTTTAAATCCAGAAAAAGAAAGACTCGAAAATGAGGGGTTTTATAGGGACAATCATGGGTGAGTTTTAGTTCTATAAAAAGTCAAAAGGACCAAATCTGGAGAGTTCTTTATGCTATATGTTGCTTTAGTTAAAGTTTGTTCATGATTGGGAAGATGAGTAGATTGTACTCATCTATACTACACTGAATGACTATGCAGTTTGATAAACTGATTGCACTGGGTCATTATTTTATTAGCAATCAAAAGATCAGACATTCTTTATCCTATGATATCGCCCAAATGAACTGGTGAACACTATTGCAGGCCTTCAAAAATCCAAGTGTATATATAATTCTCTCAAATGTTCCAAACGTGGAAACCATGCAAAAGAAACATGTATTTTGTGGAATAGACATCTTTTCCTCTATAGTAATTTGAGGGATTGTCATTTTCCTCAAACCGTGGCTGCAGTATCATGGTTGGTAGGCTAAACAATGTCATTTCATTCTCTTGTACTATTTCTATACTATAAACTTCATTCTAATTTATCAAATTATATTTTGAGCAGTATATCGTTCCAACAATAAGCAGTACCCTCTTGATTCAACTAGAAGCAAGTCGCTACGTAACCTCCTGTGGGTTATTAAGCAGTACCCCTCTCGATCCAGCCAGAAAGCCGCTAGACAGTATCCTCTCGACAAAAAAGCAGTACTCGTATCAATGCGGCTTTTCCTCAACATCTCCCATATCCATTCATACCGTAGATATGAAAGATACTTCCCATCAACCATATAATCTCTCCAAAACCAACGCCGTACCCCTATTCTTACTGTTTTCCCCAACGCTAAGCGATGTTCCCCAACGATGTAACAGTACCCCTTCATTATTATTCCCTTCATAAGCTCTTCAATTCCCGACCTCATTCTCAGAAAATCTTCTTGTAAACTCTCTTCATCTTGATTACAAGTCTATCAACAATCTTCTCAATCTCAAAGATCAATCTTTACTATTCTTGATTTTGATTCTTCATTCCGCAAATATCAAAAACATTAGACACTCTAGAAATTCTTCGAATTTCTATCTTTCATCAAGATAAACAAACATTACAGTCAAAAGACGTACTACCCAGAATGTCATCATTCAACTTCACCTCCAGTTTTCCCCGCAGCCAAAATGGCCAAAACAGCTCTTTCTGGAACCCAAACTCACCTCTAGCTGGTAAGCCATCACTACCCCAAACACCATATAAGACCTCGCTAACCCCCAATCTCACAGATCCTCAAAACCGCAGACAAAGCGAGTATCTATCTCGCACCATGGCCAATGCCCTGGGCACCGTGCCATTACCCAACTTTAACTTCGACGAGAGAAAGCCACGTCGAATCACCTCTCCATTATCGGATGTGAAGCCCATTGGACATGAGAGAAAAATCTCACGTCAAATGGGATACTCTCAATTCAGCATCTCGGAAGTTGGAGAAGATATGCCATCGTTCGAAGAAGAAGAAGAAAGTGGGGACAATAGTCCCATTGTCACTCAGTCTTTGGTTCGGGGAATCCATCCCCTGCAACATGGAGCATCTTCAAGACAGGACGATGAAGTCTCGGATCTCAATCTAGAGACATCTATTGCGGGACTAAGACTCAACGAAAATTCGTCTCCGTCAAAGGACAAGAAACCATATGGCTCACTCCAAGGGTATATCCCATATGCTCATGCTCGTGATCATACTTCAAATACGAGCATGCACCCATCCAGCGTCGCGACAGTACACCGAGATGTCACTGCGATCTTTCGTGGACGACAAGTGCAGAGCAGTCTGCCTGTGAGTGGTGTTGCACCATACGCACCACCTAATAACATCCAACCACTTGGTCATCGTGCTGTTGTGTACGAGCACAATCGAGTTATGACCAGTTACGGAGGCCCTGGGCAATACATGTCTCAGTTTAACGCACAGGTAGTTGGTGCTCCATCGGAAACAGATGATGACTACAGCATTGAGAGCCGGAGACCACAGCTTGGTCTTGCACAGCAGGAAGGCAATAGGTTCTCCAGTGACCTGAGCAATCCGTTCGGCAATGTATATCCAGGTGGTCAACCAACCCAAGCAAGGTCAATGGCTACTCATCCCATTGCCGCGCCGATAATTGACCAGAGATCAAACAACAGATCTGGCACATTGTCACTCCATCCCAGACTCCGACCAACCGGCCAACTCTTTCGAGAACAAGGACTTCTCGCACGGCTCCCCACCATCACCCCAGCCACTGCACAATACCCCGGCGACAACGAAGATCCCGAATTCGGCAGCAAATTCGGCGGTGAAGCGAACCTCTCGAATGAACTAAACTGCGCCGTCTGGATCAAAGGAATCGCCAAAGATTTCGCTCGGCAATTCCTATATCAGGAATTGTTCAATGCCGTATCAACTGGCCCTATCGTCGCGGCCTACATCCGTCTCGGAGGGGATCAGCACCCTCGCCACGCCGCCAAGGTGGTGTTTAAACACCCTGAACACGCGGCTCGCTTAGTTCAAAGAGCTTCATACCAGGGTATTCATATCAATGGACATCGGATTCGGGTGGAGCTAAATCGCAATGGACACCGTGAATTTCCACTCAGACTTCACTACCGAAGTCGTGTCGTTCTGGTTGAGGTATTCAATAACCTCAGCATGGATCTTCCGTTCTGGAAGATGTTCATCTCAAATCTCTGTGTGTTTGACATGGAAAGCTGTAGACATCTCGCCTACAGTACTCCACAACACATGGTGATGGAGTTCAGATTTGCGCGGATCTTTGGGCAGGCGGCGGTTTTGCTTGCGGGGATCAGGAGTACCGCGTCGTTTGAGGGAATGGTCACAGCGAGATATGTTCCGGATGTGCCTTGTGACATCTGTGATATACACTGAGCTGGGCTCAGTTTCGGGCGAAGTTGAGATTGGGAAGTAAATAAACAAGACTTGAAGTAAAAGTATTGTCTTTTGGATGGATTGTGATCTTTTAGATGGAACCATGATTAATAGTGTGCGAAATTTTCTTTCTTCAATTTTTTTCTAGATGGGGGTAAATAGCAAAGAAGTCTGATATCCAATATAATAACAAAAATAACAATTACCATAATCAATATCCCAAACAACTCAAACAAACACCCAATACCACGATCCAAATCCTCTCATTCCGTGAAGCGTTTAATTCATTCTCCTAGATGCTGATCCAAATCAGAGCTTCTAGGCACACGTAGCTCCTACTAGTCGTTCGCTTGGAAGAGCCCATTTTTACCCCGGATATTTGGCCTCTACGAAGTGATTATCCTCCTCAATAAAGGTTCTATAACATGGCTGTCTATCAAAACCCATTATTAGGTAAAATGTATCTTTGCCTAGTTTCTTATGCGCACTTCTCACTCCTCAATCAATGCTTAAATCAACACCCTCGGAAACTCACTCAACACTCCTAAACTACTACCAAACATTCAGATATCTATATTCAGCATTTATTCAAGTGTCAACTCTCCCAGCCATCCCCCTACCATATTCAAACACCCAAACACTAAAACACCCACATTCAACCGCTCTTCTCTCATAAAATCGAAACAGCCCTCCACTCTACTCCAACTCATAAATTCACAAAAAACACAAACCACACTTCCCACCATCACCATCCCATCTAACCATCCCAGCTCACCACACATATAACATCCATCTACTCTCTACTTTTTACCCATCCCATCCCTAATATCATTTCAACCCCCAAACCCACAAACCTACGTTCAGCGCGAAAAATAACCTATTCTCTATTATTTCATTTTTGTTGACAAGTCATCTTCCTATCCTCTAGAGCTACTAGCTCTGCATACACAAACCTCGAACCCTACCTCAAAACTCAACCCCTAAACAAACTATCCGAACAAGCTACTCAAATTCCCAAACACAATTCAACTTCCATCACTCAGTTTTTTCCACGATCTCATATCCCTCTATTCAGTGAATAAAAAGCATCAACCCCACTAATGAGTGAAGCCCTACAAGTTTCCTTCCCTTTTATTTCCCATCCGTCAATTGTTACTCTTCATACCCATACCCCTCAATTCATATATTCTTAACTCTTCACTTACTCCTCATTCCTCACTCTTCACCCTCACTCTTCACCCTCACTCTTCACCCTCCCTTTTCACCCTCCCTTTTCATCCCTCTACATCTTACATCTCACATCTTACATCTTATCTTTACACACAAATACCAATTTACCACTTCTCTCCCTCCTCCTTCCTCCCTCCTCCCTCCTCCCTCCTCCATACCAGCCCATCCCCCCCAATCCACCGATCCACCGATCCACGTACTACCAACTCTTAAGAATACGCACAATATGCACACCAGGATTTCCATTACCGTTTCATCATCACCATCACAAAATTCCACACCTCACCCACGGGCCACTCCTCTAGTACTCCTTCATCAATTATCAATCAATCCGCACCCACCCTCCTACCGACCTTCCAGCAGCATACCAACTCCCTACATCCCTCACAATCTCCTACCCAGTATCCACATAGAATGAGGATCGTCGAGTGTATACGAGGTCATCGCATAGCCATACCTCTTTCCATACCTCCCTTCCCTTCCCTTACCACCAGTTTCCCATTTCCCTTCCCATTTCCCTTCCCATATCATTTCATCTCGAGGAAAACACCTGTCTAGCTACTTCCTCCTACAGACTCCGGATACCCAACCACTTTCGCACTATCTATAAAGATTCCCAAAAACATTCAAACTCCAAGATAAACAAATGTTCAATTGAATGCATATCTATCTGCCTATTCACACCTATGAACAAAATTAATTCCCTAAATCTACACAACTTTTTGGTATCATAATACAACCCATGCCATTCCATTCCATCCCATGCATTCAATTCTCATAACATAAAAATTCGCCCAGCGATGCAAAGATGCTATCTATGGATCCAGAAATTTTTCAAGGTTCTGCCCTCTATGCCAACTCAAAAGTAACATGACCTCAGCCAGTGATCAAAACCTTTCTCGTTGATATATTAGTATCGTCATCTCGACTTTTGCAAACCTCAGCTCATAACTCCAAGTACTCCCAACCCCTTTCCAATGCCCATCATGCTATGCCCCAGAAAGTTATGCTCCACAAAATCACATCACGTTTTTGTTTTTCAATCCAATCCCCATACAAATGTGCTCGTCATTATCTCATTTCGCCCCGTCCACCCATCATCTACCACTTTTACCAATTCGACAACGATCTTTCCTCAAGCCGCGATCTCGAAGTCTCCGCTTCTTCATCAACTCATTTACATCGTACAATACCAAAGGAAGTACACAGTCCAAATCCTCAATTTGCTGTCCTTGGTCTTGAATCATCTGCTCCAAAGTCAACAGACGCTCTAGAGTCTGTTCCTCAAGTAACACCATCTCAATTCGATGCGTGTCAACCAATTCCTCGATATGCGCTCCATGTTTCTTTGAAAAGGCTGAGTCTCGTTCTTCCGTAAGACTAAGAACAAGGGACTTGAGCTCTTCCTCTGTCTTGATACTTGGATTCCTGTTCTCTTTGTCCGCTGATATGATTTCATCCTTTACACCATTCAACAACTTTTCAATGCGGAGTTCATACTCATCTCTAAGTATCTTCTGATGATTTGTCAAGAAACTTTCAATGAGCGGCTTGAACTTTTCCTCGTACTTAATTTCGAGCTCGGTCTCCCGTGCAGCCATGCGTGCTTGAAATGCTTTTTCAATGTTCTCATCATAATTCTTCCTTAATGCCTCATCTTTCTCTGTCAAATACTTTAGAAGCATTGGCCTAAATGTCTCTTCATATTTAGACTGTAATTCGCGATCCCGTTTGGAAACAAAATTCTGAATTAGAGATTCGGTCATTGCCTTGTGGACTTGAGCTTCGCTCTTTAGTCGATTTTGCATCTTTTGATCCATGAGAGTTGCATTGACTTTTTGATTCTCTTTTGACTTCATAGTGAAATCATCACATGCTTTCTCCAAACTTTGAACTTTTTCATCCATCCTATTCATGATTGTATCTGACAACTTATGGTAAAGTTCCAGCGTAGACTGGCGGTGCTTCACCTGAGTTTCCTGTAACGAACAAATCTTTTGTGTCAAATTTGCCTCGGATGTTTCAAGCTTTTCTTGAAGTTTAGTGGTAGAGATTTGGCCCTGCCCTTCTAATCGCTTCTCCATTTCGTGAATGATCTTCGGAGTTGATTCTAAGAATGCAGTATGCTCAATCTGCAATTTCTCCATGGAAGAAGAATTTTTCATGACCTCGGTATCTAGATTCCGGAGTTCCTCTTCACGATCTGATTGCCATTTTTTCCATTCAGACGTCAATAATTCTGTACGGTTGGTGTCGAGACCAACATTCGTTATTAAATGTGCGAAAGACTTTTCACCAGCTTCAAGTCGAACCTCGCACCCAGCCAATTGACTTTTCATGGCCGTAATCGTTCTTTCTGCGGCCGCTAGCCTTCCCTCAAAAATTGCTTCTACTGAGCCATTCTTTTCTGTCTGTTCTTTCTTAAAATTTTCAATATGGTTTGTCATATCAGCTCTGAAAGTGACGAAGTTTTCAACTATCAAGGTCTCTAGCTCTGCAAGCTTAGAATCGTGTTTCTTGTCTGTAGTATCAATCCACTCAGCAGTTCTGTGATCCAAAGCCGTGAATTTTGTAGAATCTTGGCTTATCTTTTTCTCAATAAACTTTATCCTACCAGAAAATTGTCTTACTTGATTATCAAGGTCCGAGCTAATCTGGGTTTTTAAAGCATCGAGTTGGCTCTGATCGTGTTGGGGGCCACGCGAAACTCTGCTCTTGAATTCTTCAAAATCCTCATATCTCGAAGCTAATGCAGTCTGCAAAAGGTTGACGCGTTCGTTAAGTTTTTGACGTTCATCTTCCATCTGAGATAGCATCTTTCTGCGAAACTCTTCTTCCAGTTTACAATGACGTGATAGGTCAAGTGCTGTGCCCTCATGTTGCTGGCCAAGAATAAAGAGTCGATTGCCTTGATCTTGTATGGCAGATTCAATGCTTGGTATTGGTGCCTGAGGAAAAATGTTAGTCTCTTCGGTAATTCCTCCACAGATTGTGTGCAAAGAGCGCTGTTTACCTGCTTAAGAGCTTTTATGCTGCCTTGGACATCTTTGAGTTGCGCTGAATGGCTACTCCTCGAAGCTTGCAACGACTCATTGGCCTGTTCCACTGATTTTAGACGTCTAGACAATTCGACTTGTTCTTTAGATCTAGCTTCCGCAGCAAGAAGTCTAGCGCTCAATTCTTCTGTTGATAATTTGCATTGTTCCAATTGAGAGAATAACTCACGGTTGCGAGTCTCTGATTCATCAAGTTGTCTAGCCATCTCCTCAAATCTATGCTTGTGTGTATTTTCCGATGATAATAATCGGGTTTCCAAATTTCGTATATGTGTAGTCAAAGGCCCGATACTTTGTTGTATGGCGTTTGCTATCATGCATTCTATAAGTCCACCATTCGCACTTGCGCTGTCTGACATTCCAGCTGTAGGTGGAACGGGTGGAGCATGCACAGGCAGTGGCGGTGGTGGCATGGTTGAGTATATTGACATTGCGGAGATAGGTCGAGACGTAGCCGAATTCTCCACTCTAAATTTGACATTTTCCAGATGGGTTTTTGATTTCAAATGTGTCTCAAAATTATTCGTCTTTTTATATTTCGAGACCTTGTGTTCTGTATCACAATCCAAGCATTTGATATCGTACAGATCTGTTGCTTTGAATCGAGAATCCGGATATTTTTGACGAAGTTCACTCAGACCTCTCTGAAGCCAAATTGGCAGGGACGACTAAGAAGTTAGTTTACAGACATTCATTATGCCGAAACTACTTACCAGATTTTCATCCTTTAGTTCTGCATTCGGTGAAAATTCCATATGCTGGTAGGGTTCAGATTGAACCGATGGACTGTAGAATTGCTCCGGAGCAGAAATTCTTCGATTTCCATCCAATGGCGCAAGTGCGGGTCGTGCCAGTCTCTGGGGACTAGAATTTCTGCTATCCAACCTGGAATGGCTTATGGAAGGAGTGTCATTTCCAGAGCCATCGCTCTCTTCTACCTCTATTATTCTTCGCTTTCTGAATCTCGGAGCCAATCCTTTTGGATCAATGCCGTCTCTCAATTTTCGATCGACACTCTTATGTGACTTCTCCACCTTTACATTTGGCCCTAGAGGTTGTACGGCATATTCATCGGAGTTGGTTTCGTTGTTGGACCTTGAGGACGACAAATCGATGTCTCGAGGCTTGACAAAATCGTAAAGTCGCAAGACTCCCTTGCCCTCATTATTCTCAAGCAATTCTAATGTTGTACCCTAGTTAGAGTTAGCACAATGGCAATGGCAAGTAAAATCAATCTATCTATTACCTCATCCAGCATTCGAGATACAACAATTTTGAATGTCCTTTTTTGTTTCTTGATCAAGGCCGGGTTCTCTACCAAGACGCGATCCAGTTGATCAAGATAAGGCTGCTGCATTACAGTACCGGAAATCCCTTCGCCCTGCGGAAGATTATAATCGTAGAGGAATCGAATTACAAAATCCCTGATACGGGTATTATCCGCATCAGAAACCTCTTCGTCCGCCATGATTGCTTCCAATTTGTTGATGAGGGGGGAGGGGTGAGGGGGAAGAAAATGTCAGGTGGATTCGTGATTCCTCGCGATTTTGGCGTTTCGTGTGTGTTCCTGGTGTTCCTGGATCTAAGCTAGGAAGTGCCGAACCATGGCACATAGGCACGGACAATTACTAATTTTTGACCCGCACTATAAACGCGGGGAACTTTTAGATTCCTTGATGAACCTCACCGGGCATCATCAAATCAAAACCATTGCTATACAAAATCATTTCTACCTACCTAAACTTCTTACTGACGACAACTAGGTAACAACATGAATGATCTGAATCCTTGCGCGGATACATTGAATACCAAAACAAGGTTGGTATTCGCAGCCAAAAGCCACAGGGAGGAAAGAAAAGCAATAAAATGACAGACAAATCCATGGCACAAAAAAACAAATCAAGGGAGATAATTGAGAAGTTATCATTTGCTCATTGCCTATTTGCCTCACATTTCTCCCTTTCTTTATGAAGCGTCTGTCTCTATTTCTACCCAACATTTGTTTGACAGTCTCACAAACTTCTGGCAATCATCTCACAGTCGAAATGTCCTCCAGAAAGAAAAGACAGTCTTTATCTGAGGCACCATACCGGCCCCATTATAACTCTACGAGCCTTCCAAGTAGTGTGGCTTCCCAAATCAAAATGATTACTCCAATATGGTGATGCTAATCGCACATAGCTTCCCGTCGCAGCTCACGACGTAGCACATTGTTGATACCTAAATCTCCAAGCAATGGCATAGATGAGAATGATGTTAACGAATCGCCTCATGATTTCGATAAAACCATCACAACTCTGAAATCAGCAGCGGAATCTGTGACGGTTCGAGTTTGGCAAGAGGCAGCAGACGAACAAGCACGGGCGATTCAAGCTATGAGGTCTACAATTGATATAAAAGATTTACGAATTCAAAAGATGAATCGAAAGATTGGGAGACGGGATAAGACTATAGGTAAATTGATGAGACGATTGGACCGCACCAAACTCGCACTTTCGAAAGCAGCCTGGCCAAAGTTTGAAGCAACGATGGGAATGGGAATCGAGGATGAGGAGAGAATGAGCATGTTGAGGAGTAAAACACCGACTTCAGCAAATGGGCTTTGTACAGAATGTGGAGAGAATTGTTCTCGTTTAATAAAAGAGAACCAGCAATTGAGAGATCGATTATATGAGGTCGATGGGTTATGTATCAGACTCAGAAATGAGTGTAGCAAGTTGGATATCAAAATTAGGGGACTCGAGAGGAAGTGAGGTGAGATGTAATAACAGCAAGAGCGTCGGTTTGAGTACTTATGTTTGAATATCAGTCAGATACAAACGCAATTTAGGTATTGAAGCTGTTAATGAATCCCTTCAAACAAGATATATTGTCTGAAATGTTTGTTTTCGTCTGAGATCATCTCGTTGCTCAAGCAACAATTTAGCATTCCATATGAGACGGCAAACTTACGCAGTAAAGCTTCATTTATTATTTTTTGCTTCACTTCTTTATCAATCTTTTCTTACTTCACTCATTTCATACTTCGATTCACTCTTGATTTTACTTCCACCCCGGATAAAACCTCATGTGGCTTATTACACTCTTTTACTTTTCTTCCTTTTAATTTCTTTTTCTACGCACGATCTGACAAATTTATGCAAGTTCCCGTCGCTGCTCACACTCACCCCTCTTTATATCACACAAGTCTTTCATTTATTATCGAGTCAACGAAATCCCTTTTCATATATTGAACCAGAAGTACAAACAGAATCCCCCATTCAATTGTCAGATTCTTCAACCCATAGTCCATCATCCAAGTGTTATATATCAAAGTCATTTATTCAACATCACTTCTGTTGAAGTACGAAGCCGTTTGTAGTTTCACTCAATTCTGTACCATCATGACGTCGAATAAGAATAAGAGATCGACTCCTCATAAATCTCCTCACAAATCTTCACCTCACAAACATCACAAGCAGGGCAAAGCTCATAAATCACCAAAAGAGAATGTTGCGCCTGCAAAACCAAATCTTCCAATACTTCCCCAGAAGAATTCTGAAATCATCCCTCCGATATTACCTCCTACGCGAAGAATATTATTTTCTCAAAGTCTCAAGAAGAGTAATAGTAAGTAATTACATCTATTCCCAAGGTTTACAATGATTGAAAAGTGATAGGCCAACAACCTTTCTTGTCTCCCCATGCTATCAAGATAGATCATCAGAAGACTAGTAAGTACTAATTAGTCTCTATTTGATATGGATGACCCACTAAATACATCTCTCAGAAAAACACACATTATCCTCTCCAGCTGCGAAGTTCACAGATGATCGACCACTCAACAAACCGTGTCTTTCATCTCCATCTCCTGCGAAACGTACCAAACTTCTCCCTGTAACACCGGAAAGAGTCAATGGGCGAGAAAGAACAATTCCGTCGAGTGACGATGAAGATGAGAATGAGATTGGAGAGAGTACGCCAAATCCACCAAGTCGAAAGAGGAAATCGAATGCCATGGCCAGTGCAGCAGGAAGTCATAAGAAAACACCACCGCCGAAAACATCCGTAGCAGTTGTCATTCCAACAAAACAAAAACCTTCCTCCTCATTTTCTACCATTCATCCCAATTCACCCGCTGTCCAAAAAATTGATATATCGGTTTTACGACTCGAGAAAGAAGAACTACAACACCGCCTCGATGTTTCATCGCAACAAGCACAAAAAGCCATGAACGAAGTCCAAGAATGGGAGAATAGATACAGGGAAACAACCGATGTACAAGATAATCTCAACAGACTTCTTCGCGCTGAAATTGAAGATAAGGAGAGACTTTAAGAACAATTGGAATCTTCCAGAGAACAAGCGCGCGGGCTCAATCTCGAAGCGAAGAATTGGGAGGATAAATGGAAGGAAGCCGCGAGTGAAATTGATGTATTGCGGAAGCGATTGGATTCCAAGACGAAAACACAGAAAGGAGATGAACCCACCACAGACAAATGGCGACTTCGATACATTTCCAAAAATGAAGAAACCATCAAGCTCCAACGCGAACTCAAGCAAATCAAAAACGCTCCAGAACCTCTTCACCTCACTGAAAAAATCGAGAATCTAGAACTCGAGCTTCCAAATCTGAAATCGCAGCATCACCTCCCCAAAACCGACCAACAAAACCCTCCAGAAGAGCATCTCGAATCACCAAATCCACACCTAGCAGAACAGATCACCCAACTAAGACCAGAACTCCAAGAGAAAGACCTCCTCATCACAAACCTCACCACCCAAAACCAAACCCTCCACCAAGAACTATCGCAAAAAGCCCACCTCTCCTCTCAAGTCACCCAACTAACATCCTCTCTCTCCTTCACCCACGATCTACTTTCCCAAGCCGAACGCACTTACCATTTCGAAAGCACCGCTCTGAAGCAACAAATCACCCATCTAAAAAAGCTCCTCATTTCACAAACGAAAATCTCCGAAGAATTTACAACTCTGCAAAAAGAAACCCAGAAAATGAGGGAAGAAATGCGCGGAGAAATACTGGATAGGGATGAGGAGATTGTGATTTTGAGAGCGGAGTTTGAAGAGGAGAGGAAGGGGATGAGGAGGGAGGTGGAGAGGTGCGTGCGGGAGGTGAGGGTGAGAGACCAGGGGTTGCAGAGGATGGGGGTGTTGGTTGCGGGGTGGGTTTTGAAGTGGAGGAGTTTGGGGGGGGAGGGGGGGGGGATTTGTGTTGATGGGGTGAGGTTGTGAGGGGGGAGGTGGATGGGTTGTTGTATGTTGGATGTTGGATGTTGGATGTTGGATGGATGGATGGATAGATATGATTGGAGAGTTCATCATGACATGACTTCCTAGCGAGTGGACGAAAGTTTGTATTCATGATAGATCCTCATGAGTGTTTTATTTTGTTGTGTTTTTATTTCTTCCTTCATACGAAATCACATTCCAAAGCAACATAAGAATTTTCATAACGGTAGATACGTATATCTTCAAAAGGCTAATTAATCAATCTAACCTGATACAATTTATAATACATTGAAAATTGAACAAAGAATTCCTACCCTACCTACCTACGCTACCATAAACCATTAATCAATGAATCAATTCAATCAACTCCTATCCCCCATCTCATTTCTTTCATCCCCAAGAGCAATTCTCCCATCTAAATTCTCAAATTACTTTTCTCCCCTTAATCGACTTTTCCACCACCATTAACACCACCTAATAAACCATCCTTACCACCATCATCTACTCTAAAGAAGCCACCTCTTCTCGCACCAATCTTTCCTCTTCCATACATCGTGGCACCTAGAATCATTCCTAGTGCAACTCCGAAACTGAGGAATGGATGTCCTGAAATTGCACCTCTAACATTGAAGAATGCTTTTTCGAATGATCCCACTGTACTCTTTGGCTTGATAACTGGAGGGTTCACTACAACCTTAGGAATGGTTTCCAAGATTGAAGTACGAGAAGGAATAATATAGTTCCCGGTGATTGTTGTATCCCAGTAGCGTCGGTTCTGTTTGAAGCGTTAGTATACCTGAATAAAAGGGAGATGATCGGAAAGAACGGATAGAGTACTTACATCTTCATCATTAATAATAACCTTTTCACCGTCACTCTTAACTTCAATACCGTAAGTACTCCTAATCCATCTTTCCCAGAAAACTCCATCCACCCAAGCGAATCCAACCTCCTTTTGATCAGATTTATCCATATTAATTCTGATACTCTTGGCGGCCCTCAAAGCTCTTTGATCATTTCGATCTTCTGCTTCTTCTAATCTGAGTTGCTTTGCATCTCTCAATTCTTGACGTTCACGTTGATAATTGATGATTTGTTTATCCATCCACTCTAATGCAGCTTGCTTCAATTCTTTCTTAGCCATTTCAAAATCATGTTCGCGGTCTCGAGAAAGAATTGCAAGGACAACAATTTTACCATCCATAATTTCGCGAGAATTGGAAGCTGTAAGTTCTGGAACAACAGGTAACCAAACTGATTGCATCCAATGAAGAACCTTTCGGAAATCGCGCATGTCTTGAGGGGCGAGTGCTGTGTAATAAGTTGGTCTACCATCTCGGGATACCAATAAACGAGGCCAAGTTGTAATCTTGTATCGATCAGCAAGAGCAGCACTGTTGGTTTTGACAAGCTTGGCGTGTCCAATCAAACTCAAAGTCAATCTTTCCAATGCAGCGAAGTCTTCGCTGGTAGTAGCATGATCGTAAAAGTAAACAAAGATAACATCTTCTTTCTCCTCCAATTCCTTGAACTCAGCCGCATCAATATCCTTGACACCATCTCCAATATCAACGGCCTTGTTGGCAAAAGTAACGAAATCACCCAGTCCTCTAAGTCCTTCATATTCGACGCGTTCTCCGCCGCGGAAGAAATGAATGGTGGGATATCCTCGAACGTGTACGTCCTTGCATAATCTAGACTCTGCTTCACAATTGACTTCTCCGATGTTTAGTTTCCCTTTCATTTCCTTTGCCAATTGAGCCCAGTTAGGAGCCATAGCTTGACAATGATGACACCATGGGGCGTAAAATTTGATAAACCAAGGATCCTGTGACATAGTAACCAAATTTTGAAAGCTCTCGGCTGTAAGGGATACGGATGTACCAAGTGGGTTCGCAGTTTGAGTAGATTTTGAAGGCTTGTTTTCGATTGGTGTGGCTTTGAGAACAGGCTTAGTGGTGATTTTGGCAACTTCAGGTTTCGTTTCCTTGACGGCGTCCTTAACACTGTCCTTGACATTTTCGGCAGTATCTTTGACAGCATCCTTCACTGGAGCAACAGCATCTGCGACCTTATCTGTTACTTTCTCCGCTCCTGTCTCTGGCTTCTGCGCGGATCCTTCAGATGCCTTTTCTGTAGGTTTTTCTGTAGGTTTTTCTGTAGATTTTTCTGATGCCTTTTCGGATGTCTTTTCGGATGATTTATCAGATGACTTATCGGATTCTTTTTCTGTCGATTTCTCGGTCGTCTTTGCCGTCTCCTTTGAGGCAGCTGCTTCAGGCTGATAATCTGGACTTTGTGTTGCACGTTCTTCTGGGTATTTTGGTCCACCAATTGGTCTAGATCCTGGTCTGATAGATTCCAAATTGTCCTCGATGAAAGCACCCAACTTTTCCATATCCTTAGGTCCAACAAATCGCTTGGCTTCCTCACCATCCTTGTATAAAATAAATGTTGGGAAAGAAGTTACGCCATGGTCTGTACAGGCAGTTCCGAAAGCGATACAATCAAGAGAACCGAAATGATAGTTGTAATAGGCGGTGAAAGTGTTCATTGAAGTCGATGCGGTATCATCAGCTCCCGATTTGACCGGCTTCGAAGTATAATAGAATTCGTAGAGAGTTTGCCATGTTGGCGCAATGTGTATACAATGCGGGCAATAAGGTCTAGAACCATGGTGAGCATAGTGATCTCCCCAACGTGTTGAAAGGATAAATTCTCACGAGTGATGTTTGACAAACCAATAACCTTCCGCGACTGTCTGATTAAATAGTTCTCCATCTATATCGGGTAGAGGGGGGACTTGAACTCCATTAAATGTTGTTGGTTGAGGTACATCAGCAGCTTCCTCTTCACCAGGTAAATCGGGAGAGGAATTCTCTGTTGATTGTTCTCCAGTCTGTGCCAATACTACAGAAGCAAAGACAGTCGATAATAACGAGACCGAAAGAAACCGCATATTGAAGGAGGAAGTTAGGGGGCTATCTGCACCCTGAAATCAAAAGATTAATGCGGGTCGCGACGAAACCGCCAAAGAAGGTAAGGAGAGGTTCGTTGTCCTCAATTAATTTGAAATATGACCGTCAATATATCGCATAAGTATCGTAAACTCAAGAATCGTCTTGAGAAATCGTTATGTATCGTGGGGGATAAAAAGAGTGAAGTGATATGAAGAAAGGATCTCGACTCTCATCTTCTTTCATTCACTGGTGCTCCATACAAATTGATGGAACACAGTTGCACCATTAGCGTTATTCGCTAACAGATTGAATCCTTGTAATTTCTTTTTTGGGACGAAATTACACGTGATTATGGATCCTTCCTCCTATCACTTTTTAGGTACGTACGGGGTATTTGGTAGTTGATCGCGAGTAAACAGTTACTAGGTAGTTCTATGAAAATTCAAGAAAGTTCAATATAAAGTGTTTTCTCAACATTTCAATCCATCTCTTGAAGTGGCGACTTGACTTGCCCCCCACTTCATCTTGAGTACAAATTATGATATAAATTGTCATTGAACAAAGGAAAGTCCTACCTACGCATACATAGGTATCCATCCAATCATCAATAGCCATGGATCAACGTCAAAGTCAAGGTTCAGATGAACTTGATCAGAAGAAACGTAAAGTAGACGACGTTACTAATGATAATGATAATACTAACGCAAAAATTGTACGGAGAAGTATACATAGATCGATATCGCCACCTCCATTGCGAAGACGTAGGATAGGAAGTCCCAAGCCGGTGATGCTTGAGGAAGAAGAAACTCCTGACCAGAAAGAAGTCGATCAAAAGCCAGTTGAACTTCCTGAGCAAGGTTCGATGGATGGCAAATACCCAGTGTTAGAACATACAAAGCGAGGAGTGGTAAAGTCGCCATTCCAGCTTACAACAATAAGAGATCTACCGGCTTCATCCAATGTGGACGCTGTATCGCTAAAAGATATTCTTGGTGATCCCTTGATATCAGAATGTTGGGAGTTCAATTATTTACATAACCTTGACTTTCTCATGGAACAATTCGATGAGGATGTACGGAATCTCGTGAGAGTTAACGTGATTCATGGTTTTTGGAAAAGGGAGGATCAATCTAGACTTAATCTTGCGGTAGGCTGGTTTTCTTCTTACTTGGTTGAATTTACGCTCCGCTGGGCCACTGCCGTGGAGGCTTTTTCGCTTCGCTCTATAATAACACTGCAACTCTGTCCCTTTTGTAAATCGTTCCTAGCTTCCTGTGTCCTCATATTCATCACGTACCTCTTTCTCACAATCTTAGTGCAATGCAAATGTTTGAGGATTTAAGAACGAGATTGGCGATACATATGGATGATGCCCCCGCACGGAATTGAAATCATGCTGATGGTTTTCAGGAACAAGCTTTGAAATATCCTAATATCAAGCTTCTCACAGCTTACATGCCTGAGATGTTCGGAACCCATCATTCTAAGGTATCACACCCCTAATAGATCTACAACTAGATCCTCCGTTACTAACATGAATAGATGCTCATTCTTTTCCGACACGACTCCACTGCTCAGATCATAATTCATACAGCCAACATGATACCTTTTGACTGGACAAACATGACCCAAGCTCTATGGAAATCACCCCATCTTCCTCTTCTCAGCCCAGTGAAGCCAACCCCAATTGAACCCTTCAAAATAGGCTCAGGTCCAAAGTTTAAGTTAGATCTTCTAAACTACCTACGAGCTTATGATACCAAAAGGATCATATGCAAACCATTAGTCGAACAACTGCTCAAGTACGATTTCTCTGAAATAAAAGCGGCCTTAGTAGCCAGCGTTCCAGGAAAACAAGGAATCGAGATCTCTCCACCACAAACCGCATGGGGCTGGGCCGGCCTCACCAACGCTCTCAAATCCGTCTCATGCTACCACGACACTCAACCAGAAATAGTGATTCAAATTTCCTCCATAGCATCTCTAGGTACAACAGATAAATGGTTAACGCACTTTCTCAAAGCCCTCAACACATCCAAATCTCCGAGGAAAATCAATCCAAAATCCAAGATTGTTTTCCCGACTGCAGATGAAGTCAGAAGGAGCATAAATGGTTACGCATCTGGTAATGCTATTCATACCAAGATCCTCACACCAGCTCAAGGAAAACAATTAGCATATCTAAAACCAATGCTATGTCACTGGGCTGGTGATGGCGCTCAACATTCTTCTTCTTCATCATTACCCTCCAACTCCCGATCTTCTCACTCTTCTACTCCCTCAGAACCAAAAGTTCAAGAAGCATACCGCAAACGTGCAGCTCCTCACATAAAAACCTACACCCGTTTCAGTTCAGATACAAGTTCAACTTCCTCTTTTCAAAAATCAATAGATTGGATGCTCGTTACTTCGGCCAACCTCTCTAAGCAAGCATGGGGCGAACCAGTCAATTCAGCAGGCGAAGTTCGGATCTGTAGTTATGAGATCGGAGTGCTGGTTTGGCCTGACTTATGGGAGGAAGAGCAGAGTGGGAGGAAGGTGAAGATGGTACCGTGTTTTGGGAGCGATACACCTTCTATATCTTCTGTCTCTTCTTGTTTGGAAGCAGTCGATCAAAAGAAGATAGAGGTAACGGGAGCAGGAGAACATCTAAACAGGAGAAGTGATGATGACCGAAAGGAGGATCAGGAAGAAAGAAACACGATCATAGTAGGCGCAAGAATGCCCTATGGCCTCCCTCTAACTCCATATGCCAAAGACGATGTCCCATGGTGTGCGAGTGCATCATATAGCGAACCGGATTGGATGGGAAATACGTGGAAGACATGATTGTGATAGGAGTTTCATTGATCATTGTCTATCCCTCCCTCTTTCATAAATTGTGTTCGTTTCATCTAGGATGTAAGACAACATTCAATATCGATCACGAGGCATTCATGGCGCTTACAGTAGGGAGCTCGGTGACTATTATGGTTGGAAGGAAGCGGGAATATACATGCTGGACAGATAGAGGAATTTGGAGTTTACGCAGGTGAAAGTTGGTATGCATATCTAGACACACACCTAGAGGAGATATGGGTTTGCAGGTTCTTTGGTTTGGGTTGTGTGATGATATCACAACTAGAACAAACGGAGGTTATCTTTTATGACGGAACATAACGCACAAATAAATTCGACAGATTCAACACGAATATATCTTTTTGCACGAAAATTTCATACGAAACCAACTGATTTATGCATAATCATTCGCTCATTCTTGCTTCCTTGCTTTCTCAAACATAAACATAAACCTCCATGCACTATGCATTTCCATTTCCCCCCAAATATCTAGCTCAACTATGCAATTCTTGTATATTCTCCATGCATCTCTTCCGCAAAACCAGAACTTCCATTGAAAGTTTAGTTTCCTCCAACAGCCTCAGGAACCTTATCAGCATCATATCCACACTTCTCCTTTAATTCCTCGATCTTGGCGACGTATTTCTCTTTAGCTTGGTCGGCTGTGATGCCGGAATCGACCTTTTCTTGCCACGCCTTCTTCTTGGCTTTGCCCTGTTGTGGGGAGGAGTGTTAGTTTTTGAGGGTTTGGGGTTGTGAAAAATGGATGAAGAGACAGATGTCGAGTTGTTGGGGGAAAAGAAAGAGGAGAAGGGAAAAATTAGGAACGAACCTTGATGTCGAACATTCCTGGAGTCTCAGCCTTGGAGATGTCGTCACCGATGGCGACTTTGTATAAACCTATGTGGTGCATCTTGTATTAGCATGTTTCCATTTACTTTCTGTGATCCTAATATCTATCTGTGCGTATCATCCTTCCCTCGCAATGCATCATCCACCATCTTCGAACCAAGCTTTCGAAAAACAACTACATATTTCTCAAGCCTCGGAGCTGAAACAGAGGAGAGCGGGAGAAAAAACACATACTGTAAATCTCGAGTAAATCATCAGATCCAGGCTTGCTAGTAAGCTTCTTGGAGTCGACAACGGCGGTATCAAAGGCGGACATTGTGAATGATTTGTGTGATTATTCTTTCGAGGACTGTATGTGTAGATGAACAAGGAATTATCAGCAAGTAAGCTTATATTTATCTGCACATATATTCTGCAGGATGATTTATTTTCTCTCTGAGTGATGAAAACGAACTGTACATGGAATCGGGAGGACTTACGATATTGTATGAGGATTCGGTGATGAAATGGAAGATTGTTGAGTAAACCTTGGAAGAAAGGGATATGGCGGGGTGAGGGGAGCTTTGCTGGTGGGGCATCGGCTATTTGAACTATACCGACGTGGCGTTTAGCGCGATAGGCGCGTGATATCTGTGTTTTGGATGGGGAAGGAGGATGATTTGATATGTTTCATATTCTGTAGATGATGTCTTATAATGCTGGTCACAAGAGGCGGAGTTAGGGGTTCAGCCTTATTGAGATTAGATGGGGTTTTTTTCTTATTAAAATACTGTTTATTGGTTTCTGTTATGTCTTGCTCCTTAAGGAATTCGTGGTTCCAATGACAGCCGTGAGCTCCTCCTTTCCTCAATAACGCATATACTACCAGGACCCGTCCCTTGCACCGTGATAGTACTCAATTAGCAAGAAAATCAATAGCAGTAATCACAGCACTATTAATACTATCGAAAGCGGCCTCAATCATATGTGGTAGTGACTCCTCCTCAGATGGTTTCTCAATCAAGACTTTTTCGAAAGCTTGGAAATCATTCTTCATCACTTCTAATCTCGAGATCACGCTCCCCAAAAGATCATTCGACGCAAAGTCTGATTTCTTCGGTTTCAAGTCATCCATCAGTCGGACGATATAAGAACGTAAGCTTTGACCTATCAGCTGCACAATTTCATGCAACTCAGATGGTCCGGACGGGACCAGGATAATGGTATCTGCGATTGCTTTTTGAGTTCCATTGTGAACAGTAGTGAAGCCAGCGTCTATGAGAGTGTAATTACCAATGGAGCCATCATAGTAATAAACTTCTTTGTTGAAACTGCTCACATCCCCAGCGAGAGATTGGACGTCGAGATTGACGCTAGCTGCGACGGAGAGGGCTATTGTAGCAAGATAGAAGAGGAAAGTTTTGATGAATAATCCCATGCTTGTGGTTTTCCTTTCGCAAAACGCGAAAACTGGAGAGCTGTAATGATATCGATTTTTGAAGATTGAAGATACAAAGAATCATAGGTCTTGCAAAATATGGAGATTGCATTGTAGTACTTATAGTCGCCTTTCATAATTAGTTGGTATCAAGGTAAGACTTATCAATAGTTGCAAAAACATAAAATCTCCAAGATCTGCGAAACTAATAGATCTCAATCATCCAGTCTCTACTTGAAGTTTACACTTGTAGATTTATAGTAAGATCAGAGTCAAACCCGTTTTCACATTCCTCATAAAGTCCCCCTTTATTACCTGAAAATAGATCACCAATTTGCTGGTGTATCATCTTAATCTTAATAAAGAATTGTATCAAAACTGTATCGACTCCATTCAAACAATCTTACCTGCTTGTTCTCGTTGCCAATCTTGCTACGCGTCTCATCATGACCGTCTGTTAAAGCAGAGATGTTGAACTCGTGGGAGTCTTTGGGACCGTTGAATGAATTGTAAATCGCCATTCCTCATGTCGTTTGAATTTCAATCATACAAGTAAATTCGCGTGAAGCCTCCAGTCAAACTTTTGAATGTGCGGCCACGAGAGAACAATTGAACCCCTTGAAAACCTTGAAAATCGGTCGAGTTGATCAGAGTGATCTCGACTTCGAGAAAATATGAGTCTTGGTACAGCTGAGTCATTTATTAAAGTTCGAACCCAAAATGTGAATGTTGAATAGTTAAACTTATTATAGAGCTCAAGTTTAATGTAGAATATCAAATTGAATATCAAATTGAAGTTGCAGTCATACAAAGTTTTGCCCAGGTAACCTATCGCCTAAAGTAACGCGAGCCGCATTTGCTGGCATTGAGGGGCAGACCGTAGGCCGCAGACCGAGTTCTTCCTACTAAAGTTAAAAACCCTTTCAATTCAAATTTTGTGAACAGAAAAAGATTTACATAAAATAAATCGCAAAGATGGCTACACCTTCAAACACTGGAGCTGATCCAGCTTCAGAATCATTCGAAATTCGAGATCATTTAAAATCAGCCAATTCCAAATCCGATATGATTGAAGAAAATCATAACTCTCCAGCTCCTACTTCAACAACAGAGGGGGAGAACGATAATTCACAAAAAGATGATGCTGCTACTATGGCTGCGAGTGAAGAATTAAAGCACACAAGCATTTCAGACAAGCTTCCATTGCCTACAGAAACACCTTCGCAGATACCAGATACTCAAGCAGAAGATAAGGATATGTCCGGTACAGACAAAGAGACCACGCCCGAGACTGAACCGATTGATGCGCAAGATGAGGAAATGAGAGATAGAGTTTCTTCGCCCAAAAAGAAGCGTGGCAGAGATCAAGATGACGATACAAATCAGGCGGAAGACGATACTGGGAGAAATATTGGAATTACAAGTGAAGGAAGTTTAAATGGGAGTCGAACGATGAGATCAGGTCCAGAAAAGAAGAGACCTAGAGATACTTCACAAGAACCATCCAGAATATCAGATAAAGTTTTAGCAAAGGTAGATTTACTTCTATTTAATTTCGTGCCCCTAAAGTATCTAAAAATTTACTAATATACCCGCTCAGGAGAGAAGCCAGAAAGAGGCATCGAAGACTACCGAAACATCAACATCATCCACCGAGAATCCCATCAAGTCAACATTTGGAAGTACATCTGGTGATAAATTTGCAAGCTCGGGATTTGGCGCTTTAGCATCTGCTAGCACTTCTCCATTTGGCACAATAGGCGCATCCACACCTAGCGTTTTTGGTTCGGGGGCAAAATCACCACTTTCAGGATTTGGATCTTTTGCCTCTGCCAAACCAGCAAACTCCGCATCTACATCCTCGATCCCAAGCTCCTCAGCAGAAAAATCTACATCTGGGTTTGGAAGCGCATTCGGTGGTGGTGCCACATCAGGTTTTGGTGGATTAGCATCAGGGAGTGTATTTGGCAGTGGATTAAAGAATGGATTTGCTGGTGGATCTGGACCAAAGCTTTCGAGCTTTGCAGCTCCGGGCAAAGACAATGCTGGATTAGGCAGCAAGCCAGCCAAACCCTTTGGTGCTCCAGCTAGTGATGCGGAGGACTCTGACGATGACGGAGACGATAGCGATGATGGTGCTGAGGGCGATGAAGAGGAAGGAGGGGAAAGGGCAGTTGTTGAGGACAAGAAAAAGACCAAGAAAGGTAAAAGTTCGATTCTGCGATTGTGATGTGTTCTTGTTTCTAATCATGATCTAGTTCACATTGACGACGGCGAAGCCGACGAAGCAACCATATTACAGATTCGAGCTAAATTGTTCGCAATGGGATCTAAGGAGCTAGGTTGGAAGGAAAGAGGAGTTGGTACCCTGAAAATTAATGCACCAAAATCATGCGTCGAATTCGACGACAATGGCCATGTGATTCCTGGCAGTTTCGATTCATCAATGCTGGAAGGAAATAGTGTACGACTGGTCATGCGACAAGAAAATACTCACAGAGTTATTCTGAATACTGTAGTACTGAAAGCTATGGAATTTAAACCCAAACCCTCAACTACTTCGGCACAGGTTTTATTCACGGCTTTTGAAGGGGAAACGGAGGCCAAACCTATTAATATGATTCTCAAGGTTAGTACTCTCTTTGTATGTGTTTTTGTACGTGGCATGTTTTCTAATTTCTTTGGGGATGGATAGATGAACGAAAATAATTACGAATTATTCACAAACGAAATCGAAAACATCCAACACGAGCTATAAGATTGAAACATTATACAACAACGGATCAATCGATACACAACATAACCTTGATCAAAGCCTAGATCTTTTTCTTCAAAGTAATAGGGATGAGTATTTTGGAGGGGGTCATCTCCTATCGTGCATACCCAGGTTATGCTTCCCGGCCGATTCGGTCGATTTGCTTGGGAGGAGAACTTTTAGAATAAAGCGAATATAGATGGATGGAGGCATTGGTACGATACGATAAGAATCACAAGGTAGTCATAATCTACAGCGCCGTTGTCTTCACACTCGTTTTTGAGAGGGTGGAGTGGAGTAATAATATACCAGGCATTGCCTAATTTTTTTATCTAATCGTTTTTTTCTTTCCTTTCAAGCTTTCGAATCGTTTTGTGAGTGATGGTGAGAGTTTAAGGGCGATGCCTTTCTTGGGACGTTTGGGGTTCATCTGGTTGATGAGGGTTGCATAGCGAATGGGGGTGGGTGATCTTGATGATTTTGGGGGTTGTGATTTTGGAGAGGGGGCGGAAAAGGCAGGCAAAATTCGGGGCGGACGGACTTGCATTCTGGAAGGAGAGAAGATATGAATGGAAAGATTGGAGGATTGGGGATTGGACCTTCTTTATAATTAGGTTGGGTAAGTATATTGATATGAGAATATAATGGATTTTTATGTTCGTTTGTGACGTGATTATGCTGGATTGTGATGGATTGTTTGTGTGATGGGTTTATGGATGGTTCTGGTGGGTTATGTGATTCTATTGGCGTTGTGGGGTGGAGTGAGAGATGGATGGATGGATGGATAGATGAGGGAATCTTGCGGGAAAGTATAAGTTGAAGTCATGCAGTAGGTATATATTTGTATCTAACGAGGCTTTCGGTGGAAGTGGGAAATTTGGAGAAGCGGAAGAAAAGGGAGGGAGGGATGGGATGGAGGGAGAGCGAACTGGTGAGGGTGATGCAAAAACATGGAGAGAGGGGTGGAGAAAATGTTGGGGGGGGGGGGGGGGGAAAGGGGGAGGGCGGAGAGTGGGGGGGGGTGAAAAGAGGTAGACGCAGAATGGGCGGAGTGAGAAGGAAAGGGGTATTTAGTGATACTATATCGCAGGTTCCAGCGTATTGATTGCGTCTAAGGACTAGAGTAGATGACCTAGTAGTCTCTATCTATTCAGAGTTCCGAGGGCTTCGTTTTTCTGTTGAAGATATCTCATGAGTTTGAATCTGGGTTTTGGGGGGGTTTTGATGTGCGTGTTGATATGAAGGGGTTTCGATCTCGTTTCTTATTGAACTTTAGCTGTTGGGTGAGGTTTGAGTATTGTTTTTGATCGGCTTATTTCGCTATTGTTTTTCACTTAGTAGTTATGGGATATCCAGAAGATTGACTGATGATCATACTTGTGACATTTCCATTATATAGCGAGTATCTGTTACCAATATCTTTGAAAATCATTCATATGTGAAGTTACTCAAGATTCGATATGGGATCTTCACATTACAAATCTGGTGGATCAAATCCATGCTCTATTCTGACGTGTCAGTAAGCAGTAGTTCTACTTTGGGCATGTCGATTTGTATACTATAACGCGGGGTATCTTCTATCAAATTGATGTTGGATATACTTCGTTCTGCGCAAACCTCTCACTAAGGCCTACTACCAATTGACCAAAACACCATCTCTCATTGGCATTAGGCTTACCTTTCTTTAAAAATGACACAGCGATGTACATGCTGTGCCAATCTTTCTCTGGCTCACCTTATCGACCTCGCAAAGATAGACTTCAAAGGACATGTTTTCCCGAATCAACCAACGACGGAAGATTTAATGGGTCCGTTTGCTTGGACATCGTCGCTGGCGAATCCAGATAATTCACCAAAAGAAAGAAAGCCAATGGCTTTTTATCCACATCACAAGTGTTTTCAAGATCTTGTGCAATCCGCAGAGATGGGTTGTGATCTGTGTGAGGTGATATTGACCTGTTTGAAGAAGCGCATTCCAGGGGAGGACGAAGAAAGCCAAGGAGACAACTCGGATGAGATTTACTGGACAGATTTCAGCCATCGTCGGGAGACTGATATCAAGATCTCGATCAACAGTAGTCATGTGTATCCAAACGCTACCCTCGATGGAGTAAAAATGCTTGATACTATTCTTGTTCACGTTGGCAACATTGGAGATCACAGATCTGACTTCAAAAATCACGGGCACTCTTTCGCGGTCCCTACTCAAAGTTTGACGCTTGTCACAAAACGCGGTACGTCACTGTCAAGAATTTCTGAGCTGACGGCAGCAAGTGCCTGCAGGGGCTAACTCATCATTGCATCATTCATAGACTCTCCAATTAGATTAAAAGGTTTCCGAATAGGGAGGGCTGAGACCGATCCTGACCTTGGGTCCAAACTGAATTTCGATATTGCGAGGGGTTGGCTCAGAGAATGCGTAGAGTGTCATGATTGTCACAATACCAATTTACCACAGCTTCCCACTCGCGTGATTGATGTTACGCCTAATCAGACAAGAATTATTCATTCAGATGGGATCCAGGCTAACTATATTGCTTTGAGTCACTGTTGGGGCGGCCCGATACCCACTTCATCAACTACAGCAACACTACCACAATACCAAAATAAGCTTCCCTTTCAAACGTTACCTACAAATTTTAGAGATGCCATAACTATCACTAGAGAGCTAGGAGTTCAATATCTCTGGATTGACTCTCTATGTATCATCCAAGATTCTAAACATGACTGGGAACAAGAATCTCAGAAAATGGGAACCGTTTATCGAGATTCATTGGTCACAATATATGCAATGTCATCAGAGGCCAGCACTGGGGGTATTATTCCAGATCCTGCATACCAACCTGTTGAAAAGCCGTCTACTACTTTAGCTCTTACTGATGATAATGGAATGGAGGTGACTGTTAGAGTGGAACCTGCAGATAGAGACATTTATGACGAGGACTTACACCGTCTGGCAGAATCTTCTCCGCTGAGTAGTAGAGGCTGGACGTTTCAAGAATCCATATTATCTCCTCGTCACATTTACTTTGGGAAAAAACAAATATACTGGGGATGTACACAGGGATTTCACGATCTCAAAGGGATGCCTCCTGGATATAGATTTCCACAAGAAGAGCACATAAATCGTTTATTGCCAGTTCTTCATTCCACCATACAGGACAATAATATGATTACAGACATAGAACGACTCATACTTCTCCACAGTTTTCGTGATATACTTTGGCAATACTGTCAGAGAAATTTGACATACGATACCGACAAACTTCCAGCGATCTCAGGTTTATCACGACTTCTCCAGCCAGCAATTGGAGGAGATTATCTTGCCGGCTTGTGGAGTTGCGATTTATTGGATGAGCTTTGTTGGATTCCTGAAATGAAATCTGGATGTGTCCACATCAAGCCCTATCGTGCACCCTCATGGTCGTGGGCCGTAACAAACGATCGCTTCAAATTCGATCGGGGCACCATCATCGCGCCTAAAGATCGAATTGCCGAGTTGAAAGTTATAGACTATAAAGTAGTTCCAAAGGTCAAGAATAATCCTTACGGCGAGATAGAATCTGCGTATCTAATCGTAAAGGGTTTAACCCTCCCTATTCTACGGGCCTGGCAAACGAGACATCTCGGAAAATATGATTATGATGGTTACTCGGGAACATATTGTTTTGATGATCCGGCCGGGATTTCTCATTATGAAGCTTCTGAGTGGTCTGAGAATTTCGGGTGGCAACAGGGTTTTTGGAAAATGGACGAGGATGTAGGAGTGCAGATAATGACAGGTTGGAAGACTCATTCGCGTGGTGAACGAGTGATCAATGAGGAAGAGGAGAAGTGGATGAAGGAAGAATACATTGTTTTGCTTGTTTCGTCAACAAATAGAGATGATGGGGATGAGAGACCATATGCTGAGTGCTTGATTTTGAAGAAAGCCGATGGGAATGAGGATGATGATGATACGCTTGATGTTTATGAAAGAGTGGGAATCTATGTGGTTCATCATGAACCGGAATGGTTGGAATCTTGGACTATGAAAACTGTTAAACTGATATGATATGAGATGAATCAATATACATAATAGTATGAAATATCTGTATACAAGGTCTTTTCTACGTTCACTGAAATCTATATACAACGTACTGCTATTATATCCTATCCACACAAACAAACGGAATGCCCCTGTAAACAGACTCCGGCAAAACAAAACAAAATAAAACAAAACAAAGCAAGCAAGAAAACAAGTCCCATAAGCAAACTTTACTCTTCAAACAACATCAAGCAAAATAACACGTATGATTCCAGACTCCTTCATTCCTTCTGAGATTTCAAACCCCCTTATATATCCCTGACAATGGCTACCTAAGAACACAACCATCTCGTATATCAACAAAAGAACGTTTCTCATCAGACCTATATATACACATACCCAGACATAGTAAAATACCTGGATGAGATATTCACATGGAATATCTAAACATTATGAAACACCATATATCAATATCAATCTCATCTCACTCACTCTCTCTCCCCAATTAAGAAACAGCGTCAGGTAAATTCCATAAATTCTTTACTCCCCCTAACGAGCACAAAATCCAAACTTCCAAGTGCTAGCTCCGGAAGTTTGGAATGGATAAATCACAAGCATGCCAATGAAATCTCACATCTCACATCTCTACTCTCTATATTTTCTAGCTCCATATCCATAACAACTAAATCTCTCCAGACACCCCCACCCCTTCCCCTTCCTCTTCCCCTTCTCCCTCCCTCTCTGTTCTTTCCCATAAAGAAATATACCTAACTCTAACCAACCGACCATCCATCCATCCACCCATCAATCCACTTATCCACAACCAACCAACCCTCAAGACATCAACCCATCAACCCATCAAACCATCAAACCATCAAACCATCAAACCATCAAATACCCTCCCTACCTACTTCTCCAAATTTCCTCACTTTCCTCAATCTACACCACAGCTTACATACACCAGAGCCCACACCATAACATCAACATGAATCATTCCTTTCCCAGAGATCATTTTACTTCAATACTAACACCATTTAAAACTCTCGAACACCATTTATCTAGCATCTTGATCTAAGTTGTGTTATGTTCAAGAAGAAAAATGAAGTATTTTAATATCTCTACTCTTCATATCCCTTTTCATTTTCCAAATAATTCTTTCTCCCTTCCCCAAAACCCAAGTAGACTCTGTCCATCCATCCATCAACCTATTCATCCATCCATCTCAAAACATACACATCCTCCCTAACCATTCAAACCCCAAAACGACACACAATGAAAAAAACCAGCAACATTCTAAACACATTTTCACAAAACATTTTTCACTCATCAATATATACTCTCTTCTACACACTCCCCCAGATTCACCAAGACTCCCGAATCATCCTGTAAGAACATTACATACCTCTAGCTGTCCTTTGAATTCTTTCCATTCCATGATATAGATTCTATGATATATAGGTACCGTACCAAAAAAGATTCTCACAATTACTCTCCCATTCCAGTATCTTCCACTCCCCGTCAATTCTAGGTAAACCAGGAACTCAATAACAGAATCAATATCAAAGCAAATCCCAATACAAGTACTGTACTAACCGAACCGAAACCACCTACCTACATACATACCAACCCAGCTACCGTACGAACCCCCTCGAACCAACCAAACCCCTCAAACCCCTCGCTTAAAACAACCCTTCCCTGTACATCAACAATACTTCACTCCAAACACCCATCATTCAACCATCTAATCATTCAACCATCAATCATTCACCTACCCATCCAACCCCCAACAATTCACTCACCCTTCGTCTCAACCCCTCATAAAACCCTCCAAATTCCCCATCTCCTCCCCCACCTCCCAAACCCCGAACATCCACCTTTCCAACTTCGAGATACATTTCACATCCAACATTTCCCTAGTTCAATCTCCACTTCATAAATCACCATAACAAATCTCCTTGTTCTTTCCCTTTCCCAAGAGCTCGAGACTCTTGCATTTGCAACTGGACAAACTCTCTCGGAGACAAGAACCCCATTTTCCATCAATCCCTCGCTGTATAGCGAAATTCACGCACCAATTTTGTGTTCAGAATATCCTCATCAGTCTCGTTGATTCCACGTGATAGTACACACGAGACAGACCGAGTTCGAAGATTCGTACACCTGCTAGATCGACCTAAAGAAACTTTCAAGATCTATATCTTTGACTCTTCCTCGATCTGCAAGAAAAAACCAAGCTTTCGAATCATATATCCCGCTGCAACCTTCGAATATTCGACATGTCGAATTTCCCACCATCGTTTGGTCGAGGAAATATCTTCTCAGGCGGTCCTCGCAAGAATAGTATGTCAACTAATCCATCCAAACCCCTTCGCTCAATACTAACAATCTCACCAACAGGCCTTGCAAAGGAAATCATGAATGCGACCATGGAGGGTGCAAAAAATGCGTTAGACGCAAGCAAGAGCCCGGGTGACACTAGCGATATAACTTTTGGTACGTCCATATAACTTGTCTGTTATACAGAGTAATTACTGACATAAGGAGAAGACACTCACTATTACTGCGATACCGAGACCTCCGAGGAAGAATACAGCACCATGACAACCGACACAGAGATCGAAGCTCCAGCTCCCCCATCAAGAGGACTCCTCCCCAGCGAACAACCACTGATCCCCTTTGTGCCCGCTCGACTAAAGAAAGGCGAGCGAGCCATGATCACACCAGAGATCCAAGCTCTACTAAACACAGCCGGGGTGCAACCCAACCCCAAATACGAAGGTGAAATCACCGCCGAAGTCTTGAACGATCTCTTGACTCCAGCGCATGAAAACTGCGCACTCCACATCACGAATATCCACCCCAAAGCTAAGATGGCAGATCTCTTCTCCACGATCCACCACGGGAAAGTGTATTCGGTTGCGTGGAACGCGCCGAATGAAGAGTGGACCCATGCAGCTGCACGACTTTGCTTTTGCGTACGCGAAGCTGCAGAAAGATATCTCGCGGGTAGTGAGACGGGTGATGGGATCCACATTCTCGGGCAGCGAATCACAGTAGAATGGAACCGCAATCGAAAGTGTCCTGTACCCGAGGACGAAAGTCATCAATCGCGCGTGGTGCAACTTCGCGGTCCACGATCTTTTGGGTTCTCCGCCCAAGATCTTTTAGATTTCTTCGGCAAGGATATGAAATTATTTATCATTTCCCGGAAGGAATGGGATCACAAGACTGATCAAAAAGTCGTAGAGTTAGCTTTTTGCGGCATTAAAGCTCAGTCGAGAATGGCATTCCGCTGCTTCAAGCAGAAAGTCGCGGCACAAGGATTAGGAGATCAGTTCGATATCCGATTCGCTGCTGATCCATGTGATCCAAGTGCGGCTCAAGGCAGAGACATGTTCATGCCTCGACCACGTACACGTCAAATCACACCACCGCCACCACCACCACCACAACCTCGCACATTGGATAGTATTCGTACATCTAGTTGGCGTGCAGGGGCATCGCGCGAACCGAATCGAAGTGGGAATGCAAACACCGCAGAACGAGCTGGACCAAAGTATGAGAAGGGTACCGGCCCAGATGCAAAATTTTGGAGACGTGCTGAGTGAGGCAACAAGCGAGACGAAATTGACTCTAGAGTAAGAGTATTATAGACGGACAGATCCCTTGCGCACAGATTTTTGGTCATAAGTTCCTCCCGTCTAAAGGGGAGTGGCACATCAAGGTCAAAAGCCATATCATTGACCATTTTATTTCCCCCACTACACATTTATGTCGCCACCAGCGAAAAGAGTCCTACGCCATACCTCATCTGCATCAAAACAGACTCGAGCGACTTTCATCTGACAGGTTTTGTCAAAGCAGAATCTATCAGACCAGCACGTCTGTATCATATTCTCACCACATAGTTGCTCTGCACAACGAAATATACATAACCCCGACAAACTACTCACCACTTATTACGACACTTACAGCGAGTGATGGTGCCTCGACTTCTTTGTTCCTATTCCAGACTCCGAAGAGTCTAGTGAAGGAAGAGCTTGATCACAAGAGGCTCATGTTGGTGGTTATAGCGTTTGATTTATTACATACTCAGGATATCCTGGGCAGCTTCCAGGTTAAAAGTTCATCGTTGATTACTATCATGAAAACCATAAACTGATGATTTGGCCTGATGTGATGTGATTTGCGACGAGATGCATGAGACTCATTGTCCTCGGCTCGAAGAAACTTCTTTTACAGGAGATGCTTCTAGGCTGATTTGACCAAGGCGGATAACCCCTAGTAGCGAGAAACATCGAATGACTCTAAGTATCGCTTTGAATGATTTCAAGAAGAGAGCCCTACTTTTTCCTTGCCTTAAATTATTCAGGCATAATCCAGTATGAGCTCATGGAGTATCTGTATAAAATTGTCTGGAAATGTATACAACAAAACTCGAAGTCCAGATGCTTCTCGTCAAGCCGTTTGAGTAAGCTTTCGAAGAAAGATACTATGTCTCTAGTTTTCACGAAACTCAAAGTATCTTCCTCCCAAAAGGCTCCAACTCAATACTTAAACTGCCAAGCGATGTCCAGAAAACACCAGATCCCATTCGTAAAGTCCGTTAGCCCACTATACAGAGTCCAACCAGAGTAAACGAAGAGTGCAGCTTCCCCAATAAAGCAATGCAGCCTTGGAGCAGAAACAACCAAATAAGTCCTTACCCACAAATTTCTTTTTCTTCCCAAATATCTGTAGCTATCCATCACCACCCGGGTATCATCCTGGCACTTTCCGCCTTGTCATTGCATTTCAGGTTTTCAATACATCCACGATAAAGTACCCATCACAAAAACAAAGCTCATTCTAATGCATATTCGTTTGTTTCTCCTTTGTATCGATGTAGAGTTGCTGCCTGATTCGAGACCCTTCCACCCAATCAATCGAAGAGTTTTTCCTCCTATGGTTACCTGCATATTGACTTGGATAATTGGTCACATCCTAGTTCGAACACAGGACTTAACTTCCAAATTTCTTGGATTTTCTAAAATTTCGAGATTGATTAACATCAACTATCGTCGTCTCTTACAGAACTTTTTTCCAGGATATCATCACAACAGATCGCTAGCTTTGATCTTTGTACGCCAATCTTGATCCCTTTCCCAACTCGTGCTCTTAAACACAAACGAAAATGGTCCATCAACCAAGCACCTGGGAACTCTCTCTTGATCGTGCGAAGCAGCAATTTCGTGACCATCAACACGAATGTCAATATGATGGGAGAATCAGGGATTCCCGCAAGCTGCCAAGTTCGATGCAAACCATCTCCAAAGTGAGAACCACCACGAGTTTTGATCATAAGCAGGATATTAGCTGTTTGTACTAAAACCAAGCTTACACTATTCATTGCTGACTTGAGACAGATAATAGCGAGTTTCCCTTCGATTCATGGGTTGAATCAGTTACTGAGGCGGTCGATCCCCACGCAAACCATACTTCATGCGTTCCATCAAACGGAGGTATGCAGGTATTTGACTATGCACAAAAGGCTGGCAGTTTCTCATCCAAAGTTAGTGTAGTGTTCAATGCCAAAGATACATCTACCGCAACATCTGGTAGAGTTTTCAATGAAAACTATCGAGGTACCATGATCCAATACCTCGGGATGAACACTGAGAGGCAGATCGGATCTCACATGTCCTCATCTGATGAGTCTTACACTCGATCCGTCTCAACGGCTTCTGGTCCAAGTTTGTCATCTTCGTTTGCATCGACTGCATCGACTGACATGACGACGCCAGTGCCTGACGGAAATCATTCCCAAATACCCAGCTGGGATAAAACTATACTACCCAGGCCACTTAATGACACCTCAAATGGTCTTCATAGATACGAATCAATGACCAAGATACCTCAAGACAATCTGGTGCTAGATAACTATCCAGTACACGAAGATGTGGATAAAAAGGCATCCGAATTCATTCCGTCAGCAATCCTCAAGGGTGAGAGCCGTCCAACCAATCCCGAAATGATTCGTAAAGCTGCAGAAGTTGGTCTTCCTTCCAATCCAAATTACAAAGGCGAGCTCACCAACTTCAATCTCCGCAATGCGATGTGTCTCGACCACGAGAATTGTTCGGTGAGAATCCATAAAATTCCTCCAGAAGCTAGTCATTCCGAGATCTTCGCTGTGATTACCCATGGCGAGGTTTTCTCCTTCAACTACACCCCTCCCGTCAAAGGACTTTTTACTCATGCCGCTGCCGATCTTGTCTTCCTCACACGAGAAGCAGCACAAGACTTCTTCCATGACGCCAAGTTCGGCCGTGGCCTTTACATTCGCGGGGAGAGACTCATCGTCATGTGGAACAGGATTAAAGTAATGCCGGCGGAAGGTCGATATGAGAAAATGTCAAGAGTAGTCAGAATTAAAGGTCCAGCCAACGAATTTTCGGCAAAAACTGTTGAAGCATTCTTTCGGAGCAGATTTGAATTCGATCTTGTCACGAGCAAAGAATGGGTCCAGAGAGATGGGTGGAAAATTGTCGAATTAGCGTTCTCGTCTATCCGTAGTCAAAGTGAGTCGGCGGTGAAAAGTTTCAAGCTTTATGTCGAACAGAAGATGCCAAATCTTGGATACCATATCTGGTATGCTCCTGACCCATGCTTCAAGCTTGATCGCATAGGAAATTTTCGATTATCCGAAAATTAAGGAAATCGCCTTGATTGGATAAAGAGTTGATTTTCCGGCACTGTATTGGTTGATCACAACAGCCTTTCATCTGCCAGCTTGTGAGCGGCATCTAGTGAAACATTGAAGCGATCCCTATCGCATAGCAGTTGTCCGTCTTTCTTTCTCTCTTTCTAGACTATCAACTTCGAGCAAATATTCCAGACGCGAATGGGTCTTGTATGCAACTCGTCCAATCCTACATAATCCGACCTGATAAGTTTGCGATTTAATGCCATGCACCTAGCAATTCATATAGGCCCTTTGGTTCGAGTTTGTTCGTTTCTTTTTGGATAGTGCGTGTAGATGGATGATAGCTAGGCTTTTTGCGTCTTCGTTTAAGTCTGAGAGGTGTGTTATCAAGAGCACAAGTAACAAGTCTGCAATGGTGGTGAAACTGAGGCGTAATTTCGGCTCATGAGGCCTGGATATTGAGGATGAATTAGGATTTTGCATGAATGATCAAGCCAAAAAGCCAAAAGAAGAAAGCTTCCATACAGCTCTACTGATCAAATCGCCAAAACTTTTGGTTCTGAGTCGACATGGTGAAGTGTGCGTCCGTCTATAAGCCCATTTACTCAATTCACCAGCCATGGTAAGGATCTTCATTCACACTGTTAGACTCTCGTCACATTGATATTCGCACGGAATCAAAGCCGTTCCCGCTTTTAAACTCAAATACTCTCTCTAGTATATCACGAAATCACATCATATATTTTGCACCGCACTCACGGGCTTATCTAGAAGACTCTTTTTATTCTCAGATCTATCAATATTTACAGGGAAAGCTAGCAGATGCCCATTTGCGAGTCTCGTAAGATGCCCTGCCAAAAATTCGATTTAAATAAGTATAGACAGAGCAAGAACCACATATTATATTGGCAATTGTGCCTCGATCGCCAGCAACTGGAACATTCGGCACGCGACGAATTCAAGATTACCAAATTACAATACATCATATGCCCTTCATGGCATCTTTTTTCCGTCTCTCCACTTCAAACATGTGGCGGAATAACTTTTGGCGGATTTGGATAATAGAAAGCTGCTACAGCGATGTTGATGTAAACAAGTACGCAGAGAGCACCCTCTAAGTAATTGGATCTGCAATCTTTCAAGAAGTTTCCCACCACCAAAATGGACAGAATTAAGACAACAATAATAAAAAGATCGAAATTCAAATCCATTGGGATATCAACGATCCAACCAATAATGACAACAAGTGGAGCGTTAAATAGAGCTGTTTGAATGGTAGCACCTAAAACGTGTGAAAGAGCCAGATTCATAGAATTGTCATGAGCTTCGTCAATGGCTGTGAGATGTTCGGCAAACTTCTCAACAAGTGGAACCAATATCAAACCGACGAAGCTGTCGGAAATGCCGTCTTCATCAACAATAAATTCAATGCTTTCCACAAGTCTAATAGCAGTGAACGTAACCATGCTAATTGCAACGATCAATGCCACAACGCATTCCGTAAATGTCAACTTCTCCTTTAGAAGGTCTTCTTCATAATCTTCTTGTTTATGTTCATCGGCCTCAAAAATAGCGTCGTATATAGATTGGTGAGAGCGCATCTGGAAGTATACGTATAAAGCGTACGAAATCATGAGTAGGATAGATGTCATTCGTGAGATGTGGAGGACGGAATCAGCGAGTACGAACGGATCATAATCAGAGTTGGCGCTCTTAACTGCCATGTTGAAAGCCGCGGGTACAATGAGACCGAGTCCACTGGTTCATTAAGTTAGGTGATGCTTTTCAAGGGATATGGAAGAGCACATACGCCTGAAGAAGCAAATCACTTCCGACTTCACTAATTTCCTCATCGAACTCTTGCTCATCGTGTGTCAATCCTCCTACGAAGAAGCACATGCCTAAACACAACAATTGAGTGGCCAATATAGAACCCATGATAGCGGCTTGCATGACTTGGAACTGTTCCCTGGCAAGAAGTACCATGAACATTACAATTTCAACAACAGATCCAAGGGTGGTTTCCATCAAGATGCCGAATACTTTGTCCAATTTCCGGGATAGTTCTTGACCAGCAAAACCGATAAGATTTGCGGAAGGGATCATGGATAAATAATTGAGAATGAATATGATTGTATGCCATTCTGGGCGAGCATATGTGATGACGATAGCAACAGGAACAATGGGCCAAAGAAAATTGACGGCTTGTGAAGCACTACTTGAAGATTTCCAGCAAAGTTGAATACATTTGATGGGACTCAATCCTCTTCGACCACTTTCACCTTCTGGAGCAATGCCTGTTGTCACCCTGAATCCTAGGTGGTTCACCTCGAAGCCAGGAATGAGTCGATCTTCTTCAGTACTTTGTGGAGATCCACTCTCTGCACGAGCTTTGTTCCTAGCAATAATAACTTCATCTGGTAGGCTTGAAAAAGAAATCTGAATTGAATGCTTTAATGGCGGACGAAGACCACCCGAATTTCTGGAACCATATGACGGGGTGAGCCTACTTGTAGATGCCATTGTTGAGGCTGAGCTGAGTTGTGTTTCCTTTTGAGGGAGACAGTGAAGGAGGTGAAGGGCATGAAGAGAAAGCAGCAAAGAATATCATAACAATACCTACGAGAAGAAATCATATGGAAAGATCTCAAATCGTTCCTGCCATTCATTGACAGGACCTACCATTTGTATGTTGTCTGATAGCCAGGAGCAGCCATGGCGACTTCCACATCATTTTTGCTCAACTGAATTGATTCGAGAGATAGAATTGTAGGTTGTTTGAACGGTGTACAAGTTCCCAATTGCAGATTCTTTTCTCAATCATGTATCAACATCAATATTAGGATTGCAATTGATGGCTTTGATGATTGCTTCGATAATCTAATTCATCACCTGCCGTGATTGATGAGGATGATGAAGTAGTAGAAATCCGGGAGCGGAATAACACTCGGCCATTTTTAAGCTTGAATTAAGGTTCACCAGGTGGTTAAAAGGTTAAAATAAACTTACAAATCGGATTTCTCCAATTTAAGCTGCGAAGTCCGACCGACGCGAGCGCAGGTCATCTCTTAACTCCGGTAACCTTATAAAATTACACCAAAAATGCCTACGCCTTCAACCTCATCTGAGGTCTAATCCACAATCACCACATCTGCGGGTATCTGGCGCGCTCGGAAACCATGAATGAAATGACGCCGTGTGATATTGGCATGCACTGATAATCAATCATACAGAAAGTTGATTGTTAATAGACTTGTACTATGGCTTCTAGCTTGCGTGCTATATCAGCTCATTCCCATCTAGGTATAAGTATTTGACATTGTACACGTTTAGACTTTGACGATCACTGCTTAAGATACATACTCAGATCTCTCTCGAACTTCACTCATCATTACTTGCACAGCTTCCTTTTCTCAAAATGTCTCCTGCAATTCCCAAAGATTCAACGGTCCTTGTTACCGGCATCAATGGCTACATTGGATCTCACGTAGCTGATCAACTGCTCAAAGCAGGATATCGAGTCAGAGGTACTACGAGAGATGTTTCCAAAGTGAAGAAACTACTCAACCTTTGGGAGGAGCAATACGGAAAAGATAGAGTGGAGGTGGCAGTTGTACCAAATATGGCCAATGACGGAGCTTTTGATGAAGCCGTGAAGGGTGTAACTGGAATTGCACATGTAGCATCCAACTTGTCCTTCTCACCAAACCCAAATGATGTAAGGCTTTGTTCATTCCATTGATAATACGAGTCTAATTTCTAACCCCTTATTCAGGTTATTCCAGAATGTCTCGCTGGTGTAAATGGTCTTCTTAAATCTGCAGCCGCAGAACCGAGTGTTAAACGTTTCGTCATTACATCCTCGTCTATGGCCGCAACAAGTCCGAAGCCCAACAAGGAATTCTATATCGATGAAAATACATGGAATGATGAAGATGTCGAAGCAGCGCATGCCCCACCACCATATGAACCCTCGAGAACATGGGCTGTCTACGGTTCTAGTAAAGTTGAGTCCGAGCGAGCGGTATGGAATTTCGTAAAGGAAAAGAGACCAGGCTTTGTGGCCAATGCCGTCCTCCCAGATACTGTCATGGGTTTGGTTTTAGATCCAGCACAAGGTTCTACCGGTGGCCTTGTTCGACAACTTTACTTGGGGGATAACTCCATGATGAAAGACCTTCCTCCTCAGTATTTCATAGATGTACAGGATGTAGGCCGTCTTCACGTCTCTGCATTGATCGATGAGGATGTGAAGAATGAGAGGTTATTTGCTTTTGCCAAACCATTCAACAATAACATTTTATTGAGAACTTTCCGCAAACTTCGACCCGATGCCAAAATCATGGATGACTTTCATGATGATAGTATTAACGATTTATCGAAGGTTGCTAATCAAAGAGCCGAAGAGCTTTTGAAAAGGGACTTTGGGCGTACTGGTTTTACAAGCTTGGAGGAATCTTTGGCCAACACTATTCAAGGACTCTGAGTTTTAATATAATGGGATATGAGATTAAGCCGAACATTTCTGCTCACTGTTACTGAAATATATCATTATCATTATCGTTTTTGCTCTTTTTTCTTCTCTTTGACTTCAGACTCTAATAAAATGAAATTGAGTGGCTATAGTGGACTTTCCTCCAATATCAATTAATAAAATTACCCATAACCTTTTGTCTTACCTTTTAACTCGATTTTTGAATATCGATCATCCTTGCAACTATAGCAATCATATGATGCATTCCAACTCGAGCAAACAATACTAAATCAAAATCCGTTCCAGTATTCGAAATTGTTCTTTTATAGAGCGTACATCAACTGCGAGTTCCCACCAGGGCGTGCGTGATACGCTGGTTAATCAATTTCTGGCAGCGCTTTAGATTTGAGTCTTCTTGTAAAGCTCAAAGCTACTATAAATTCAACTTATGGCCACTGATACCGTCGACATGTTTTCCCCAAAATCGGCAAAACTGTCACATGGGAAGTCCACATTACAATGTTTGCAAATCCATTTCTCCCATCTCAATTCGCTTCGTTGCTTATTTCATGGAATTTCATGTGACTTCATACTGCTAGATCATGCAGAATTATGATTTACACGATGAGTTGGTTGATAACAAGTCGTCTATAAGTGATATAACGGTAGCACTTAAGGATTTAAATCTGATAGCGAAAATTTTCGTGGTGTCTGAGAATCGGGATGGGGTATTCGAGTGCTTTTCTTATGGTTTATATGAGAGCTGGGGATGGATTATGGGACTTTTGGGAGGGTGCTTGTATTCGTGAATGAGGAGTTTCATATCGCTTGTACTTTCTGGATCCTGTATGGCTTGCTTTCTGATTTGTGGATGGGGTTGGGTGGGGTTTGGGGTTTCAATGGGGTTTATGTTTTATATGTGGTGTTTGGGAAGGGAGCTCGTGAATCCTCTCCTGTGGATGACTGTTGTGTCCTAAATTGTGTGTGCAAGTTNGCCTTTGGTGTTTGGGGAGGGGGGGAGGGAGGAGTGTTGATTTGATACTGAAGAGGGGGGCGGAGGGTGTATACACTTGTTAATTTTCGCTCTTTTTGGTGTTAGGGGATTGTGGGGGAGAACACTAGTGTGGAGATTTTAGGTATACAAGAACTGCATGGGTTTGATGTGTAGGAAGTATGGGTGACAGGAATGGAGACGACGCCAAAGCCAAATGTCCTGCTGGATGAGTTTTTGGGTTTCGGGTTCTGGGTTCTGGGTTGGGTTGGGTTATAGTCGGAGGGAAGGGATGTATTTCTGATCAGTAGTTGGACTGCGGAATAATTTGTTTCGTGGGGGATGGGTGGGAATTGACAGTGCACATTTGGAGTGTGTTTCATGGCGACGAGAATGTCTATTGTGGTTGTATTCGTTCTTGATTATTATTATCTATGGGAAGCTGGTACTCAATATAGGGAAGCGCTAGTGCGACGCTAGCTAATACAGTGCCCTCTTTAATCACATGATCGATGTCCCGACAGTATGAATGGATACAATTAATGAAAAAAGCTCGGTTTATGTACGTCCTCGAGGAGGATTCTCGCCTGAATTGAATTACATATGTAGATATCTAGATGAGAAAGAGATTCACTCAGCCTTTTGGTCCTGTGCTCTTTTTACATTCGATATTAGCGATATCAATATAATATCTCATCGTCTGTGTGATTTTATCAGTGACAAAAACCCACAAGGGTAATTGACGGTCCCATGAAGGATCTCTGCTCTGCTGAGTTGTGATTACGGGGTTTTAAGGGTTTTCTTTTGTTTGTGGGTGGTGGAGTGTTCACTTGGTTTAGAAAACCATGGGGGTTGAGTTGGCGAGGGTAGTGAGAGATGAATGCCAGTAGATAATTCAATCATGCGAGAGATGACGAGTTTTGGTGTTGGGAATGACAATGACAATGATTAGGACGCTCACTTTAAGTGGTCTGAGTTTCTTTTGTTAAGTAAGCTCATAGGTTCGATTGATACCACTCAGAGTCTTAATTGACGAATCAGTATATAAAGCTGATCTTCTCTCTGTACGTACTCCTTATTCTGACAATCTGAGTTTCTCGTCTATATCAAGTTAGTGTTTGACCCCAGACATCAGTACCTTTTATACTCGCAGAGGATAATCAAGCAAGTCTTTCCAGCTGCGAATAGTTATTTCAAGCACACGTCATGCCATTCAAAAAGATACCCACTCATTTCTAGAAAATGAGATAAAATCCTCACTATAAAAAGAAATATCTCGTGCTTGAGCTTCACATATCAAAGTTGTACTAGCGCTCCTCGTGTATCGCAGCAAGTTTATGGACTTTTTTGTCAGGGCCTTAGAGGAGACTGGGATGTTTGGGATTAAGTTTTGTTTAAGATGAAGATAGATTATAGGAAATTTCTGGGGATCGATGAGGTGTTGATGAGGTGTTGGTGTATTGATAACAAGAAATCAGGAGTGGCGGTTGTGAAGGACGAGAAAATGACAGCGTAAGCAGCTTGTGAAAAATCTGTCAAGTGATAAAGAAATCTCACAGGAAATCGAAGGTTCGTTTGACAATATGTTTAATCTTGGGAAATTATTCTTCGGTCCCTTCGCGAGCAGCTCATCATTTGACGTCATTTGCATAGTGGATCTCATTACAGACGGAGGCATTCTATTGAGCCTCTCTTATTTTATACCCCAGATCTGGAGATGAACGATGAGCAATGTGTATTTTGATATAGAACTGGCTTTTTCGTGGGACTGCATTGCTTGATTACAATGTAGATAATAGTTATGAACGGATAATGTTTAAAGAGGAGGACATATAAATCATGAATTGAGCAAGCTATTTCTTTTCCCACACAAACCGAGAACGACATCTGAATCTAATGAACCTATGAGCGATGCTGAAATGGCATGTTTCAATACATATCTAGTGAGATTTTCTTGCTTAGGTCTCCCGCAGACAGTGGCGACTATGATTAAGTCACGAACTTTGGAGTTCTATATGTGAATTTCGACAGCGAGATGTATCATGGGGCTTGAATAATGACAATTAAAACAATGACAATGGAAATGATTCCTGACAAGGATTCTTCTCTTCACTACTTGGAAGTATAAAAATCAAAGTTCCATACCTATTCAGAGATAGAAATTAAAGGGGACGCCAAAGATCTATCTCAAAGAGCACTCGGCTCGCATGGAGTAGACGCGACTATTACTCATAAATGCATACTATTTGCCGCAATCAAATTACATTCCTTACGCTGAGCTTTCAGATTTCGAGCCATGAATACATTTCTATTTTTAAAAACTCTTTAAAGGGCAGGTGTTCACTTAATACAAATGTCTTTCGAACTCCCTATTTATATGAATAGGATATATAATTACTCCAATCCCTCTCAATCTAGCGATACTAACCGATAATACCACGACATACTAGTATCAGCAAAGTCAAGGATATAAAAAGGCGATAATAATCTTGAGCTAGTGGTTTCTTCCTAGATCTAATAGAATAATGAAGTCAAAGAGATACAGGTTGAGTTTATTACAACTTCCTCGATTTGTGGTTGGGAATGGCTTTATAATTTCTGATTTTTTGCCTTTATTAGAGTTAATTGATTAATTGCAGAAAAGTAGCCTTTTTTAACGGACGATAAAAATCCAAAAACGGCAAGAAGTGAGAGGTGGAAAGAATGACAACAGTGGTACAAATGGACAGTGCGTACCTACACTGTCAAGTAGAAATAAACACTGAGTCCACCACAAAGTTCGACACTTAATTTCTTTTGCGAGTTTATATCAATCGATCTGTGTATACAAAATCATGAGTTGCATTTTCCGTAAAATGATCAGGATATTCGCTAATGAACCCGCTGATCCTGCTCACTGGACATTGTCATCCTGCGTGTACTGTGATTTGGCATTTCATTGTACCAGCGAGTTGGGTCAGATGCTTTTAAACTTGAGAGAAAAAAACAGGGAGATAAAAGGGGGTGGCTTCAAGCGAATTGTGATGTCTTTCTCTCCCGAGGTCTCGAGAATTCTCACTATAACAAACTATCTATCTAAAGATCAACAATTCACTTCCTATCCATTAACCCCACCGTGTTAGACGGATTAGATTAGGTGAACCAAGAATGAAGAATATATAAGACATGCCATTCCCCTATGTTTTCAATACCAGCATAAACGAGTAAACCGAAACAAGATGCACATATGGAAAAGATACCAAAGATATCTACTCAAACCCATACCTATGTACGTTATGATTTTAAATCTATCAGTTTATCATCATCATCTTCTTCTTCTTCGTCTCTTCTCCAAACACCAATTCGTACCATGATCCCACAATCCCACAATCTCACAATCGGCAAGACACACACGAGAATGATAACTAAACTTATAAATTACAATTTGAAAATAATAAACATCTAATCCATATATATGCACAACAACAACAACCAAAATAAAAATCCCAAACCAAAACAAAATAAAATCCCCCCGTTCTTTCCCCTCCTTTCCCAAATACAAGATACAACAAAGGAAGATCTCAAATATACCTACACAATACCAACTACACTCTACAAACCGCTTTACTATAAACATCACATCACATCACATCAATCAAATAACAAACAACACCTAAATCTAAACTTCCAACTCTCCTCCCAAATTCAAAAACTATTTACATAAACTATACAAAATGTAAAAGATATCAAAACCCAATTAAAAGATCCCATGAATCCTACGAAGACTAAACAATCCCCCCTTCCATTAAACAAAAATCATTTCCTGAGAGGAATATAATATATATGAATAGGAAAACAAAAAAACTGTCTACCATCTATATAAGACCATCTATATAAGACCATATAATCCACTAATTCCTATTCCTTTATAGCACTCAACTCACACCTACGATATTGAAACGTCAAGATAAGTGAGGAGCTAGTCTAGTAATCCCACCCAGCAGATTGATATTTTATATGTTATAAAATATAATAATTGCTCCATAGTGTTTATATCAAGGATTGTACAACTTCACTTCCAAGCACCTCTGTATCGACAATTCAAACTTGATTAATTTACAAATCCAAATATTAATATTAATATTGCTATTACCATCCCTATCACTATCAATATCGCCCCAAACATCCGCCCCAACAACAACAACCACAAATCGGCATAAATAAACATCTTTCAATCTCTCAATCTTCCACGAATAAAAAATTAACCTTGCAACTCACCATGATATTTCATCACGTTATACCATACCCCTAATATCTCTTCTTCTCTTCTTCTCTTCTTCTCTTCTTCTCTTCTTCTCTTCTTCTCTTCTCCTCTTCTCCTCTTCTCCTCTTCTTCTCTTCTTCTCTTCTTCTCTTCTCCTCTTCTTCTCTTCTTCTCCAGCCGAGAGCATTCAAATCCTTCTATGTAAATAATCTGTAAATAATCTATATGAACGATTACGAGTAGGTATACGAAAACAAACAACACATATTACTAACGATAATAATAATAATAATAATAATAATGATAATGTTGATGATGATGATGATAATGATAAATATATATCAAGAAAATCATAGTAAAAGAATTTATTCGCATTACACCATCATCATGATTACTATCACTCTATCCCAAAACCACTCCTCGAATCTTGAGGTTAAAATATATATATACATCCATCTATATATATATATATACATATCCCTCCCCCAAAACCCCAAGCAGACTCCCCATCTATTCATCCATTCATCCATCCATCCATCCATTCTCTCCCCTATCCTTCCACTCAATTTTTTATTTATTTATTTATTTATTCTTTCCTTTATCCCTCCCCCCATCCTTCCACTTATCCCTCTACCTATCTATTTATCTATTTATCCATCCCTCCATCTATCCCCCCAAAACCCAAACAAACTCCTTATCTATCCCTCCATCCCTCCATTCCTCCCCGCATCCCTCCACCCATCCCATCCCCCCAAAACCCAAACAGACTCCCCATTCATCCATCCACCCATCCACCCACCCATCCATCCCTCCCTCTATCCATCCCTCCACTTATCCATCTCCTCTCCGCCACTCTCTTCCAAAATACCCTTTTCCCCAAAGCCTAAGAAATCAAGAAATCAAGAAATCAAGAAAAATCCATTTTCCACCAACTCAACTCTCCTCCCTCTCCTTCCTCTCCTCCCTCTCCTTCCTCTCCTCCCTCTCCTTCCTCTCCTTCCTCCCCCACAATCCCACAATCCCACCATCAAAAATCCCATTTTCTATTCCTTGTATGAAAAAAAGAAAATATATCTCTTACCCTACCTCAACTTAAGGTTATTCCAACTCACTCCCATTATCTAGATTCTACTTTCTAGATTCTAGTTCTCATCATCACTCCCTCCTCTTTCCTCTCTTCTCCCCTCTTTTCCTCGTCTCCCTCAAACCAAACATAAAACACAAGATATAAAATACAAAACCATCATCATCAAAAAAAAAGATATCATAAATCTATATTTCCAAGACTAACAAATAAAATATCAATATTTCCACTCCTACCAAAAGACTCCTCAATTTCCATAACCTACTCATCTTCCCTTTCCCATCCCTTTCATTTTCCTTTCTTTTCAAATCATATCCACTCCACCCCACTATCCTCTCCAAATCACAACTTTCCTTCCCTTTCATATCATATCTCTTTCTCCCCATTCTCTCCCCATTCTCTCCCCTCTTCTCCTCCCCCTATTTCCCCCCCAAACCCACCAAACCCTAAGAAATAAAACAAAGCGCCCCCAACATCAAATAAAACACAAACAGAGGAAAAACCGCCAAGCCCACTCTATTCTTCACCACTCCACTTCCTCCCAAGATACTAATTCCCGCCGCCATACTCCACGCCACCAGGACAATATAGATGGGGATTCGCGGGATGGGATGAAGACCTAGTGCTGAAAGGAGTGCGGCAATGACGAGAGGGAAGAGAGTATAACCTATAATGCAGACGGATTGGGCAAAGGAACTTGACGAGAGAGTTAGCTGGTATTCAGATATGAGGCGTGAGAAAAGGGAAAAGGGGTGTAAAAGTAAAAGAACACTACAAACAAAAAAACACTCACATATTCCCACCCAACAATTTAATCTGCACCGTCACCACCGCCTCCCCCAACCAAACCATAGCAAAAACCCCACTAAAAACATTACTCATTTGATCTCCCCTCGCCCTAAAACTTAACAACAAAGACAAGCCCAAGCAAAAAACTAAGGGGCCCCATAAATCCCAATCTCTCAATCCCTCACTCATCGCATTTCCTTGAGTTAATCCCTCTACATCCGTTACTCTTCCAATCATCCCCCTCAATTCTTCTCTCGCTCCTTGAATGCCATTTTCTCGAAACTGCGAGTATGCGCCTCGCAAACCATGAGAATCAATCATCGAGCCCCCAAAAAGATATTTCGGATATAGCACTTCCCGCATTTTGGACCAGATAGCTTTCAGATCGCGCGAGAGGGTATCCCACACCGATTCATCGAGGGTGTTGGTGGGAGCTCGACGATCTTCGCCTGGGATACGGGAGGTGAGATAGTTTTGGGAAGATTGCGTGGAGGATTGCGTTTGTTGAATGTTTCCGGTGAGGGGAGTGCGGGAGGTAGTGGCATTGAGGGGATCGTCGAGATCATCGAGGGTTGCTGGGTCGATTGATTAGCATATGTAGATGGATGGAGAGAATGGGAAGCGGGGAATCAATGCAGGAGGATATGAAGGAGGGGAGAAATCATAAAAGTATCCATGTGTTTAACCCTCGCTCTCCAGATTCAGTATGGCATGATCACAAACTTGAAACCTTTACACCTTCCCTCATCCAATCATAAAGAGAATCTGCAGAGAAACATAAATCGAAATAAACATACCATCATCAGGATCAATCAAATCATCCTCGACGCGAGGTTGATCATAATGTTGGTAAGGATTTGAAGACGAAGCCATGATTCCCACTTAGTGATTCCGTCGTATCGAAGGTATACTGGCGCTGACAATGCAATGATATGGTAGAGGCACTGGTACAAGCAATTGCGACTCCAAGTACCGAGTAATACTTCGAACCCAAGTTCGGTGCGAACCAACTGTCCTTTCGAGAACGTTAAGAAGTCGTAACCGTGAGCGAATCAACTTAAACTTGGTAACGTAAAAGAACCGGAATTTCTAAATGTGGATGAACGAGTGTAGATTATTCGCAGATGCTTCGTTACGGACGATAAGGTATCTAGGTTCATGAAGCTATCCAAAATTCCACGGTTTCCTTAAGCTAAACATGAGCTGCGTATTCTAGACATGGGACTAAACTATTAATGGTTAGATCTCCCGTTTGACATATACAAGGTCCAAGCTTCTCTATCCATTCCCCAGTCCCCGTCATTTTATTGATGTTTAGGATTTTTATTACGAATTTCACAATATAATCATTCATGAATACTACATATGAATCTCATTGTAGCATATAAAAGAGTGTATTGCTATTTGCGATTTTCCCATTAAGTTATATTGGTAGATAAACACCAATTGAATCATAAAAGAATCATAAACATCCCCTTGCAACATCTATATCCCCAAAAGAACGTGGTAACTCATCATCGCAACACTTCACCAAATTCTCACTTCAAATTTTGAATTTATCCTTCCTCCTCTCCCACCTATAATCAGATCCCTTTTCAAATCAGCTCTCCATCATCCAGTCATTTGATACAAGTCTTACTGCTTTACGCAAGCTCGTCTGGTAGGTAAAGATACTAATGATGAGTACCATTCCCATTACCATTACCATTATGTCCATTTCCATAACCATTATTTCTCATTCCATTTCCATTTCCATTTCCAGGAGTGGAAGTACCAGAATGTCCATTATTCTGATGAGCATAACCAGTTGGTCCAACCGGTTGATAATCATGTTCAGCATAACCATCTGGTCTCATTTCCCCCAACTTCCTTCTCTTTTCTCTTCTCTCATTTCTCTCCTCTCTAAAAACATGACCAAGTGAATGACCCGTTTCCTTTCTCTTTCCAAGTCTTCGAGCCCAGTCTACTTCTGCTTGATTAACAGGCGGATCCATTTCAGTTGGTCCATGAGGATTCCAAACTGGTAATGCTGGAGGTTGAGATTTGGGACCAGGGACTCCACGTCCATAGGCTCCAATATTTCCATTGATGCCACAAAGTGCCCAAGCAAATACAGCCACTTCTCGAATACTCTTGATGGATTCTTCTTTAGATGCACCAGGTTGAAGAGCCTTAGCTTCGGGACCATGAACAAAACGATCATTTGGATCCGGTCGAACAACATGTGGAGCAATTGGATTGACACCCCATGGAGCAATAGCTTGATGATCAATACGAGAAGTAGCAGGAGCTTTGCGTAGAATAACCACCAAACCATCCGAAGTACAAGAAATGACAGCTTCCAATTGAATCCGCTGAAAGACAGGTAAAACCTGGCCAGCACTGGGATTGGGAGCAGATCTTTGACGATTGTTTCGTCGAATGTCTGCTTCTCTACCAGGTTGAGAAGTAGTTCGTGTGATCGTTGGAGAAGATGCCGAGTTGGAATTTCTACCAACTGCATCACCTTCACCTTCATCTTCACTTCCACTAATATCACTAGCATCATCAAGAGCTTGATTGAGTTCTTCGATTTCATGAGGATGACGTGGATCACGACAGCAAAAGATGAGATGAGCGATAGAATCGTTTCCTTTGGCACTTTCGATAGCGGCAATGGATTCGGTCAAGCATTGTTGTTGAATGCATTCGTAAAAGCTTTTACCAACAATATATTCCTTGCTGATGCCAAGAACTTTTTCAATTGCTTCAGTGGAATACATAACTGTCAAACTTCGAGTGAAACGATTGAGGATCAAAGCAGCTCTTGGTTCGCGTGTAGAAGTCTCCGTAACGGGATCTCGAAATTTGAAGGAAAGGTTTTCCAACATGTGATATCTCAAATCCTTTGGAGGAGCAGTGAAACGTTTGACCAAGCTCTTGGAAGTTTCCTTTCCTAAATCATTGTTAGTAAATGTGAAGTAATAGGGAGGAAGAAAAGGTCATACTGATAGCCCCACGAATTCTATCCATGTAATTCTCATGCGAATCTGAGTTATATTGACTTGTACAGGCAACCAAGACATCATGAACAACCGTGAAGACACATTCACAAGTGATCCAATCAGGTTTTCCATCCGCTTTGTTATTCTTGTGTGCGATTCTGGCATGATAAATAACAGCAGCTTTTTCCAAGTGAACACCTTGACTGGTAGCTTGACGAGCAAATGGTGTATTGTCGTTGTCCTTATCGAAATATTCGAACCAAGCTTTGCCTACAACATCCTCAGGTTCATACCCAAGAATGTCGGAGATTGACTCTGAAGCGAACAGAATGTTGGCTTGAGGAGTAAGGTCTGATCAAAAGTAAACGTTAGCCCAATTCATGAGGCATTCTTGAATCATTAGGAAAACAAATGACGGTCCGCTGGCCCTCCGGGGGCTACTGCCGTAGGGGCCGACTAGTAGTGAAAATAAGATCTTCGAGCGTAGCGAGCATAGGGGGTTTGGGGGCTTGCCCCCCATAATGACACCCTTAATCATTCAAATACTTTTCTGGTTATTGTAGATTGAAGAAATGGTTCACCAGTCCTCCCTTACCCGCCCTAGGTTCTGGATCTTGCTCCCAAAGAATACCAAAAACAAAGGAATATCAACAAGAAAACTTTTTCTTATAATTTCCCATTCATCTCCCCTCATCATCATTGTCCACATTAAAGCGACCCCTCTTTCCCCACAAACATTGACTCTTTCATAAGTCATACCACTAGGGACCGTTTCCAATATCGTTCTAAAATCCAGAGAAAGAATTTACTCACTGTGAATAGTCATAAAAGTAGTCTCCATTTTGAAGAATCTGGCGTTTGTATCTCTAATAAGATGCTCAGTTCTATCGGTAGACGATGTGAATCGAAAGACTCGAAGTTGACCTTTCAACAAGTGATATGTATGAAGTGTGATGTGATGAATGCAAAATAAAAATATGGAAAAGGGGGGAACTAGGGAGGTTATATAGAAATGGAGCTAGATGTATGTGGTACTATTTTTGTATGGTGATTGAACATGGTAATTGCATTGAACTGAGGCGGAAGGATACCTAGTCTCTTGAAGGAGATCGTCGATTCAAAGGGTCAGGAATAGGCTGGATTGGTTCGAGAAGAGTGTCGAGGTTATGCGTCTGTCATGTGTAATGTCTGAGTGCTATCAACCCCGCGAAGCCATTTGATGGAAATCCCTAATTCCGTTCCCGAAATGCAGTACCACTGACTGTTGCGTACTCTAAACCGGCCACTTTCACGGCCACTTTTGAATTGACGAATGTAATTGGATGGTTCCGGGTGAACAAGCGAATAGAGAAACTTTCTCCGTCTATGATGATGATGGACCCTGGGGGTGGTAGCGCCCTGTTCCTAGAATTCAATCGATCGACAGGGTACGAATATGCAGACTTTTTTTTTCCCAGGAAGGACTATGTGCGTGTGTGCTAGGTATCTTTGCCGCTATCCCGCTGTCACAAGGGTTGCCGTCTAATGAAGTATGGATGTATGTCTGTGTGTATGTATGTATGTATGTTCGGGACTGGGAAATAGAGAATAATTATGAAATGGAAAGAGTTTGAGTGACCAGCCACCAGCCACTGTTACAACTTTCAAGAAAGTCAGGTCAACGTTGTGTTCCGAAGTTCGTTCTCATAAGAGGTTTCGGGGGGGGGGGTTTATAAAAGATGCTATGCCGTGTAGGGCGTTTAGTGTAATGATGTCGTATGCATGATGAAAAGGATGGAAAATGATGGAATAGTTAGGACTTTTTGCTTTTTATGTTTCAAATCTTGATGAATACCAGCCAGTAGATAGATAGTCCGTCGTGGTAGAATTGTGTTTTGGATGATGATGATGATGATGATGATGATGATGATGATGATGTTTCTCTCTCTTGTAAGTTGTAACGTAACGTGTTTGTGTGAAATTTTAGGAATTTCTTAATTTCTTTATTCTTTAATTAATTTCTTGTATAGGGAAAAACTCCCCAACGCTAAAAGCGGCTGCTATAAAACATCATTTTAGTGTTTCTTAGTACATTTAGTATTTTTAGTATGTAACCTTACAGAACTCCCTGCGTCGAATCCCTCAGTTTGGTGATTTCTGAAGATATAATTGGTTTCTTTCGATTTTCAGGGTCGATGATGTTCCGAGGGGATGATAATCAATTCATGCCAGCATATAGATCCACCTAATGAGTACCTGGCCTTGCTCAAGCCTGGCCTGGGTATGTACGAAGCAGGTATGTATTCGAGTCGAACTTTGGATGAATATACAGAGGCTCGCGAAAGGCAAGATCTTACTTACTACCTAGCCATATATGTTTTATTGATATCTATCTTTCCCTTGTCCATTTGATGACTTCAGCTCGATTGTGACGACTATCTATACTCTTTCCGTGGACCTGTTGCCATATTTGATATCTCCAATCCAATTCAGATACTCGGCCTCCATGGCAATGGCCCCCGGAGGGCCAGCGGAGCGTCATTTAACCTTGGTATTCTTGTGAAAAACAAATATCGGTTGATTACTGATCTATATAGATAGATATTCTAGACCATATTACTCCATACAGGGCTTTAGCCTCGAAAAGTGCTTGGCTATGACCAGGCTGGAGAGGATAAATCCTATCTACAAGGTACTGGGTATTTTATATATCTATTGTATCTCTATTGGTTAAATTGACCCAAGAAATTTGAGGAATGTCTGCAGGATCCCCGTTGAAAAGGGGCGTCTTGGGGAAAGTCAATTCATTCTCTTTGGCTCTCCACACATTGAAAAAAGCCATACGTTTCTCAGCTTTGTCTCCGCCTCACTTGTATGATCTAAGCATGTCGGATAATCTATTCTTTCCCCGTGTGGCCACTTGTTGCATGATTAATGCATTCTCCAAGATATCAGGATGGAATATATTAAGGGGCGCTGGCGAAGGAGAGCAAGTACAGTACATGCATGCATGACAAGACAGCTTACGGGAACCATCAAGTAACACCCGCGATGCAATGACACCTACCTAGTATCACTAAGAGAATGATGAGCATGAAATCACGAGGAATTGGTCTACTGTGTAAGTTCTACGATACGGTAAGTTATATGGATGGACTCTCAGTTACGGGATAAGGGAGATGGAATATCAGGTATATTCGGGAGGCACAGAAAGTCCGAGAGTACATAGGGAGGTATAGACGAGCACAAGTAAGATCCCTACTGCTACCCAGCTGTATACAACACAGTGAAATAGGGAAAGCTTCGAATCAACTTCTTTTTGCCTTTCTTCTCTTTCCTTTCTTTCTTTCGTGTTCGTATTATTGAATTGCTTGTGACATGGAATGATATCATGAAGGCCAAATGTCTTGGGGAATTCTAGCTTTGACGCATATGTAACGTTAATAAGTGGTGGTTGTGGCTTTGACAAAAGCAATACTGAATCAGGACCGGTAAAGTACTCACTTCGGAAGTTTAGGTAGTGATGATGGAGGATTCGATGAAACATTTCAGCAGCTTGCGTAACGTAAGAATTTGAATATAATAAACAACAGCAATGGGTAGATGGATAGCTGAGAAGTATTTAGGTAGTAGGTAGTAGATAGTAGATAGTAGATAGTAGATAGTAGATAGAGTAGTAAATAACAAATAGTATAGGAACATACGGAGTAGATACCTAGTTCTATTCTTTCTTGAATCAAAAATAAAGCCAAAAGAAGATTTCAACTTATAACTACCTAGGTAGGTATCTAGGTGTACAGCTGTAACCGATGATTGGACAATCCCTTGAATTGATTTACGTTTCTATAATTATTATATTTTGATTACCTACCTAGGTATATAATATATCATTGATTATACCCAAGCCATATTGTAATTTGGTGCTTGTCTATATCATTCCTTATTATGTTTGTGACATATTACACTAAACCCAAAAGAAATGCTCACCAAAATTTCCATCACTCACTTCCCTCACGACCCTTCCCGCCGCCTCAACCACCACCACCACCACCACTACCACCAACAACAACATCAACAACACCCACCAAAACTCTCCGAATCATTGAACCCTTTAATTTCGTTACTCACTACCTACCTCCTTACTTAATCAACACGTTATCTGAATACCCAGATACCCAGATACCCAGATGCCCCCACGATAATCAAAGTAGAAGAAAGATCAAAGATAAGAAAGATACTTCGGAACTGGAATCCATAACCTTACCTTACTTATGGCATGAATGATAATCCAGTCTTGAGAGCAAAGACGCGATAACTTTAATCTTGACATTCAATCAAATTCAACCACATATTGGAAAGAGGTAAGCAAAATCAATGCTGATATCCAAAAAACAATAATCTTCCGCTGCACTATGCCTTGGATTGATATTCCACTATCAAAGCATTGAATACCTACATACCTACATTCCTACCAAGACAAACCTCTTCCGTAAATTCGGTAGGTTGAGAGGTTATCAAAAGTTACACAATCAATATGTGTGCAAGGCGTATTATGCTTTTCTTTTTGTGTTTTGTCTTTGGCCGAATGAATTATAACGGGCTGGAATGATTACCCGTGAACGCCTTTGGAACATTAGAACCCGTCTGTATTCTCAAAGCATGGCTGGTGTGGTGAAACGAAACACCACCAAACACCAAACACCAAACACCAAATAATAAACATCCATCCCCATAATCACGTGGACTAATCATTTTCACTACTCCAGATTCAACTCGAATCTCGATGAAAACTCCTATCAAACCCGTTCTCGGAATCCATTACTGCACGTCGGTGGAAACAACTTCTTGGTCGGGATATTGATTGACAGCAAGTGCATCCGCTTCATCTCATCTCGGGTTCCATTTTCATACTCAAAGAAGACATCGGTCCGTATTTTGAATCAAGTACTACAGAATCGAGACCAAGAAATTTTTTTGTAGTATCAACTCCGAGACTTGGAGCCCTTCGACATTGCGTCCTGCAACGCCTATCACATTTCAACCCGCATTGAACTCCATTCAAAATCTCCTAATAGCCAATCAAGTCCCTATTTACTCTGACTCAATCTGCAATCATGAGCTGGAAACATGGAAATGGTGAATGGGAATTGCCGAAATTAAAAGAGGCTCATCAATTCACGGTAAGTTCGTACATCTCCAAATATGCAACTACGGGTGTTTCTTGAAGCATGTCGGTGAGAATTGGATATGCTTCCAGCGACGTTTTCTTCAACGCGCATCAAGGAAGATTCCTCGGTGAGTGGAAGAAGACCAATATCTAACTAGATGCATCATTCTTTAGAGTCTTCCTACCGGTATGTGATTACCCGCTTCGGTATCCCCTCATACCTAATCATGGCCTGACAAGTTGCAGAAAAACGTAAAAATGCTCCAACAGTCGAAAACAATGAATTTTGGACAGTCAAGTTTTATCCATACACTAAACCCGGTGTCGATCCCATGTATGCTGTGGTAGGTGGGAGACATGTAGGTTTTTCCTCTCCTTTTGATCACCACAACTACATTACTAAATTAACCGTAGATTTTGATATGTAGACCGCCTACTGATAAAAAAGGAATCGAGGTTGTACGATTAATTATCGACGAGGAGGTAAGTAGTTGATTTGAATAACCATTATGGTTGATCATTGATACGAGATCTTTAGCCAGATACAGAACTATACGCATGTTGTTGGACAAAAGATTTAGCGAAGCCTCTCCTTTGTGTAGCAGGGCTCAATGCCAAAATCAAGATTTGGGATGTACTCTCGGGCAAACTTATTAGGGTGAGTGACATTGGTATATCTTCGTGTACCAGATACTAATTGTTATTAGGTACTCGTAGGACACGGAGGAGTATGATTCCCAAGTCATCGTAAAGTAGAATTGTAAAGACTGATCAGTGGCAGGCAATCAATGAATTGATAATCTCTCCAACTGATCCTCATATATTAGCATCTTGTTCCAAAGATACTACAATTCGAATCTGGAGTTTAGATCAAAACAACGAGGAACATCCTTGTGCGGCGATATTATCAGGTGGCCATAGAACAACCATTCTGACGATTGTACGTCTATATCATTCATAAAATCATCTCAGATCACTAATTCACAAAAGGCTTTTCATCGTTCTGGTCGATATTTATTGTCTGGTGGCGAAGATTACATGATATGCCTTGTTAGTATTCATATTCTGGAGACAAAACAATGATTTTTAACATGATGTAGTGGACATTACCTATCTTTCCAGATGAAAATACTGCAACAAATAAAGCAACAGAAATTCAATTTCCACATTTCTCGACATCTGAAATTCATACTAGTGCAGTCGATTGGTAGTTCCTCATATCTCCATCATCACCATATTCAATTCCTCTCTGCCCCTTCCTTACCTCAGGCCACGATTGAAAATCTTTACTGACATTCTCCTCCCAAGCGTTCAATTTCACGATGATTCTATTCTCTCTCGGTCAGCATGTGAGGACTGTATAGTACTTTGGGATATCACAGGATTTGATTCTGAAGGCCGACCTCCAAGTCAAGATGAAGCACCAACTCAACATGAGGCTGCTAATGGAAGTGCAACTTTAACATGCTTTACGGATCCGACGAAGAACGATCCTTATCTTAGATTGATTGAGTATGTATTATTTTCCCCTTATTTTTGTTTCTTATTTTTTTGTATTTCCCTTCCGATGAAAGACTTGTGATTTTGTTTCAATCCGGTGGTATTTATTGAATGCATGATGGGCAGAAGTCGTCTCCCTTTCCACTCCGATCTCAATTTACAATGGTACTAGTAACAATCTTATGCTGCTGGTCTTGTTCTTGGTATATTATGGGGGCAAGCCCCCAAACCCCCTCAGCTCGCTACGCTCGAAGTCTTGAGTATAAAAGCTACGTTGATCGTTAAAAGATTCAGCAATGGCGTGGTGCACATTCTTGGATCGTCCCTCTTGGATTCTCCAACAGGTCGGATATTATTCTAGTGTTCAGATGGACATGATTATGTATTGTCGAGAAGAATATTTTCTCTCCGAATAGTCTGCCTCCACGGCAGTGGCCCCCGGAGGGCCAGCGGAGCGTCATCCAAGGGAATGCATGCTCCCTAAGATTTACATCGTTCCATTTCTATTTTGATCGCCATACTTATGTTTTTTAATTTCAACCAGATTTTCTACTCCAGGAACGGAAACTGCTTGGATTCGCTTCTCGCTCTTTGAAGGCATTCCACTCTCAAATCCATCTTCATCCATCGTTCCCGATCAAAATGTGGATCCAAACACCGGCCTTCCTCAGATATCTCATTCTATACTCGCAATCCCCGCTCTTGGATCCAAAGTTTACTTCTGGGATCTCAATCGTCTCGTCGCTTATAACGAATATTTACGCTCTTTACCTCCGCACTTTACCTCTAAACATGAACCTGAATCACAAGGACCTTCCTCTTCATCAAATTCAGGCCTAACATCCGGTCAGCAAACACCCACTTCCGAAGAACAACTCCAAAGTAAAATGAAACGTCCAGCATTCTTAGCCCCTTTCCGTACCAGAGGTAAAAGAGGAGGAGGCTTCAAAAGCTTTACCGATAGAGTCAGAGACGCCAGTCCCGCAAGCTCCACCACCACCGTTACAAGCGGCTCGGGCCCCTCCTCACATTCAAATATTGCCTCTCACTCTCACCCTTCTCTCAACGCATGGAAATTAGAAAGTGTAGCTGCAGGCGAAGCAGCAAACATCGTGGTGGAAAAAATCCCCACAACCAGAATGGATATTAAATTGTGGAATCAGAAATATGATATTCGTCAAGCGTATCCGTTGAAGAGGTTGCTGCCGCATAAGGTCGAGACCCTCTCTAGTTGGAGCTTTATGGGCAGAGGATGTGCGTGGAGTAGAGGGGGGGAGTGGTGTGTGGTTGCTGGGGGGGAGGGCGTTGTGGGGGTTTTGGGGAGGTGGGGCGCGGGGGAGAAGTGAGGGGATGGGATGGGGTGAGGTGGGATGAGATGGGGATCGGATTTGGTTTTATACTTGTAGATCTAAAAATGTAGATTTGATTCATTGATATCTTACCCCATTTCGTTCCGTCTAAAAATCCAATGTTATATCATTGTTATATTGTTGTTATACCGTTCCTATACATCTTGCATCAGAATCCTATCAAATCGAATCGATTTTGGCAATGGGAATGGGAATGGGAATGTGCATGTGGAATCTTGGATTTGTTCGTTTGTATTTGTGGTATCTTGGTTTGATTTAGTTTCTTTTCTTTTCTTTTCTTTTTATTATCCTATCTTCTCTCTCTCTCTCTCTCTCTCTCTCTCTCTCTTTTTATGCTTTTTTCTTTTCTCTTTTCCCTTTTCTCCCTTTTTTGAATTTTATTTTCATTTTAAAAGACAAGAACTTTCTGATGAAACGAAGGTAATCGGGTTATTATTGGGTTATCATCTAGTTAGTAAGAATGGATAATAGTGGATGGTGAATAAGAATGGATAATAGTGGATAGCGAATAAGAGAATACCAGACAATTTCACAAGTCGGCATGGGAAAAACAGAAAAGCTCAAAATTGAGGATGGTTATTATTGATTTTTTCGATACAAGATTACTACACAGATTATCCATAACCTTTTGATTCGAGAGAGAGAGAAAGATCCGACGCTCTGGAATTCCAATATTGCATTTATTTATTTATTTCGAGATGGTTCTGACAGGACAGGGGAAATTCCATGGGACTCCTACACTCTGATAATAGACGAGACGATTTTCTATGCTCCGGATTGGGGAGCGAGAAGCACGGGATAATTGAGTTCGAGGGATGCTTTGGGATTACCCTTCAACGGGACGAAATCGACGATGAGGGAATCTTTCACGGCAAAGACGGAGTCGTTTTGAAGATATTTGTCTTTGGAATTGAAGATTTGGGTTGTGAGGGGTTTGTAGTTTTCGTGTTGGACCTGTGAGTTGTGTGTTAGTGGAGGGACATGTTAATTTTCAAGGTGGGAGCGGGAACTTACAATTAAATGGATATGTGCAGGTCGGAATGGATGTCTGTCTAATAGTTGTAGGATTTTACCAGCAGGACCTTGGAATGATTAGTTTTACCTCTTCAAAAATGACAAATGACATACCATCAAATGGAACGGGATATGGAGTTGGCTTTAAGCAGTAAAATCCATAATGTCCATTCTCATCAGTCTTAAACTTTCCTCTCAAGTTATGATCCGCCTGTTCATCGTCTTGCTGTTCATATAGGCCGTTTGTTGATGCTTGCCATGCATCTATCGTAGCTCCAACTATAGGCTTTTTGGTCTTATAATCTGTGACTGTTCCATGCATATATACTATCTCTCCATCATCTACTGCTGTTTGAATAATCGAAGATTCGTTTTCTAAGACTGGAGCATCGTGTCGGAAGAATGGTCCAAGAATCGCACTTGCGGTGGGAGCATCAACTGCATCTGCAGCTTTTTTGTATGTAATTTCGTCCACGAGTCTGTAGAATTTGTATGTTAGAGATACAGAGTGATACTCTTGGGGGAATGGAACCATACGATTCTAAGCCAATGACGTCGCAAACTAATTGTCCCTCATTTCTCTTAGGGTCGCTCATCTTGCCCGCTTCATTCAGAAGCTCAACTCCCAACATCCATTCATCAACTGTAAGTTCGACTTCTCGCGCAAAGTCGTGAACATGTTTGATGAGACAACTCATAACTTCTCTCATGCGAGGGCTAGTCTTGGGTCCCATTGCCTCAATGACATTTTGTGTGAAGTTTGGATCGAATTTATGTGAGGCAGTGCCATTGGTATTTGCTGTTGCGTTGGCCATTTTGGATATATGGATAGGTATGAGTGAGAGAAAGAGAAAGAAGAACTGATAACGATCTATCGATCAATTCATAACTTCAACTGTTGGACGACATTGAAATATATATCCGTCGGAAGGGTACTGCACTTCCGACGGATCATGGCGGCTTGGGATCAATTGTCGACAAAAAGCACAACTTCTCGGTCCACATAACGCGCAATATTGCTAATGGCTTACGATTGATGAGACAATCAGACCTACATGTTACAATTGTTAAGTCTTCGACCCCGCAACACCCCACAGTATGAATGGATTTTCGGTGTTGACGGAATGAATCAGTAGATGAAGCTTGGGATGTGAAGGGGAACTTAGGTAAGGTACCTTGGTGGGGTCCGGAGATAAGTGGTTAGAACCAATCGGAAGCTTGGTATTTGTGAGCTAACTAGGAGGAGGGTTCATGGAAATCTCGGAAATCTCGTTACCTCCCCGATGATGAAACCCCCGCAATGATTCATGTACCGGTCGTGAGCTTTGACAGACAGACGGACGCTTCAATTCCGCAATCCGCATTATCCACGGTATGGAGAGGAGAGTTACAGGTATATCTGGACCAGGAGATATATTCATCAATATTTTGTCTTCACTTGTTTCAATCGTCTGGAAGTCTCAACGCGATACAAATCATTCTTCCAAGTCTAGTCTTGGGTAAGACAATAGGTGATTGAAAACAGAAAGACCAAGCTTATACACACATCTGTCTGAGCAATCGCAATGTCACTTCCTTCTCTGGCCAGTAACGACTTCCCTTTCAAATACAAGTAAGCGTGGCTTTATTGTCATCTGCATCACCAGATTGCAAAGAATACTACCCTTCGTATGCCATTTGTGGTCCTCATATGTAACCCCGCATCAAGCTGGAGTTGAAAGCACAGCTTTAAGTTAAACAAACTATCGAGGCAATTCCGTGAATCATTACTTACTTCCCTTTCAGTTGACCAAAGGTTTAAGCCTCTTTGCGATACCACTTTACTATACTTCCATATTTTCTGTCTGTGAGACTTTCTCATTCCGAGGCGATCAAGAAAGATCTACGTGGGTATACAAAACAATGGATTTGACTCGGGAAACCTTCTCGAAAGTGGATGTTCTCATCATTGGAGCTGGTCCCGCTGGCCTTATGGCAGCAACATGGATGGCTCGTTGTGGAATCCATGCTCGAATTATTGACAAGAGAGGCACCAAAATCTTTACCGGGTATGGATTATCGAAGAGTCCCAAGATTCATCAAACCCATGGACTAACATGAGTTTGTTCCAGTCAAGCTGATGGACTCCAATGCCGTACCTTGGAAATTCTTGATTCGTTTGGCTTTGCAGATAGAGTATGGAAGGAAAGCAATCATATGCTTGAGATTTGTCTCTGGAATCCAGACTCTGCAGGAATGTTGAGAAGATCGGATAGAATACCAGATACTATTCCTGGTATTAGTCGGTTTCAACAGGTTGTTTTGCATCAAGGTATGTACAACAGATTATTTCATGGCAGCAACAAGTAAACTAATATAGATGTCTCTTTTAAGGTCGTATAGAACAATTCTTTCTCGATTCTCTCGAAGAACATAGTAACATCAAAGTTGAGCGTGGGATATTTCCATACACGCTAGCATTTGACGAAACAAAAGCGGAAGATCCAAATGAATATCCTATTGAAGTCGTTTTACAACATCTCACCGATGATCAAGCTAACCCCAAGCAGAGTCAAGCAACAATAGATGGAGCTGCAACTTCCGATGGTCTCTTCCGAAGTAACATAGCTTCCGATGATGATACCGATGAAGTTTTGAGTGACGCACATGATAATGAACTAACAGTGATAAATGAGACAGTCAAAGCAAAATATCTAATAGGATGTGATGGTGCACATTCTTGGACACGAAGACAATTGGGAATTTAACTCGAAGGTGAACAAACCGATCTCATTTGGGGTGTACTTGATATTATTCCTATCACAAACTTCCCGGATATTCGAATGAGATGTGCAATTCATTCTTCGAAATCAGGTAGTATGATGGTTATTCCAAGAGAAAACAAACTCGTCAGACTCTACATACAGATCACTACAACAGAAATTGGATCAGAGATAGATCGATGGTCCATCAATCCCAAAATGATTTTGGATTCTGCTCAAAGAATAATGGCGCCTTACAAGATAGATTACGAACACTGTGATTGGTGGACGGCTTATCAAATTGGCCAGCGAGTTGCCTCGAAATTTTCTCAATACGATCGTATGTTCTTGGCTGGCGATGCAGTACATACTCATTCCCCTAAAGCTGGACAAGGAATGAATGTCAGTATGCAGGATACATTCAACTTGGGATGGAAAATAGCTGCCGTTCTTAATGGAACTGCTAATCTATCCATCTTGAGAACGTACGAATCTGAACGCCGCGCTGTTGCTCAAGAACTGATCACCTTTGACCATAAATTTTCTCGATTATTTTCTGGTCGTCCAGCAAAAGATATTATGGATGAAGAGGGTATCAGTATGGAAGAGTTCAAAGATGCTTTCGAAAAGGGGAATTTATTTGCTAGTGGTGTATCTGTCAATTACGGTGCTAGTATTATTGTTGCCAAAGAAGATGATGCTGCAGCTCAAGGTCATGAAATCGGAGTCGCCCAGAACATTAACCCGATAGTTATAGGAAAGCAACACCTGGCCACTAATATCAAAATCGGAATGCGAATGCCCAGTTTCAAAGTACTCAATCAATCAGATGCGAGACCTTGGCATTTTCAAGAGCTCTTAAAAAGTGATGGACGTTGGAGAATTGTAGTTTTCGCCGGAGATATATCAAACAAGATTCAAATCTTACGAATACAAAATCTAAGTGGAGGATTAAAAACTCTGGCGGAGAAATATCTATTAGGAACAGACGGAAATGACTCGGCTATCGAAATCCTGATGATCCATAGCGCACCACGAATACAAATTGAACTTCTAGATCTCCCGGAGATCTTCCATCCTTTGAGTGACAGGGATGGTTATGATTATGAAAAAGTCTATGTGGATGATCTTTCATATCATGAAGGGTATGGAAAGGCGTATGAAGGGTATGGAGTGGATAAAAAGAGGGGTTGTTTGGTGCTGGTGAGACCGGATCAGTATGTTAGTTGGGTTGGGGGGTTGGAGGATGAAGGTGAGATTGAGAGGTTTTTTGAGGGGTTTATGGTGAAGAAGATGCGATGGTTCACAAAATTGAGAGAGGATTTGGAAAGGAACTTGATTTGATGGGTGAGGGTGTTAGAGTTGGGGCTGGGGTTGGGATGTAGTGGTTTCTGGGGCATGGGTTGTGAGTTATGGGACAGTTGGCATTCAATGAGTATATGTATCATCTATCTTGTATCTTGTAGCTTATCAGGTAAAATAGAACTAGAGGAAAGCTTCGAAATCAAAAAATTATCTTTCGGTACCTAGGTAAGCAGAATGCATATAAACGCTCGTGTGAGGAGTACTAAACATATGCCAGGAAATCAATTTCAAGGCGGAGTTTAAGCCGGAAATTGAGGTTTCAAAGGGAAGAAGGCAGAAAATCCATGGTGGAGTGGAAATCAACTGTTCCGAGAGTATCAGGTCAAAACGGCGAGTCCGTCGTGGTTTTAGATATGCAACAAAAAGATGAAAAATTGGATGTGGACCAATAGGAGAGACAGGTGAGGTGAGGGAGGAGTGAATTTGGTGGGGGATTTTTGTTGCATACCTATCTATCTGTAGATTTGAAGGGTGAGGGGTGAGGGATTTGCTTGGGAAGTGCTGGAATTGCTGGGATTGCTGGGATTGCTGGAATTGCTGGGATTGGCCTGGGTTTATGCGGAAGTGGGGAGAAAGGGAGATGGGGGAGAAAGTAGGGAGAAAGTGGGAGAGGGAGAGAGGGGTGTAGGGTGCGGGGTAGAAGGACGGTGTGTACTGGACTAGAGGGATTTGGC